>VMDO01002868.1:32204-71300 GCA_007922755.1 Pedetes capensis | reverse complement strand
CATATACACAATGGAATACTACTTAGCAATCAAGAAAAATGAAATAAAGTCATTCGCAGCAAAATGGATGGAATTAGAGAAAATTATTTTGAGTGAACGAACACGAGCTCAGAAAGAGAAACAACACATGTTCTCACTCATATGAGGGAGCTAATTCAAAATTACAAAAAGGAAAAATCCCATTCAAAGGTCGGATCATAATAAAAGGGGGGGAGATAAGAATGATGTCAATATAAATGGACTAGAAGTTGCATGTAATTGTTCTAACAAGATAAAAACAAAGAGCACTACAGGAAAAGTTTCTATCTTAAAAAGAACTGGAACCTAAGGACATATAGAAAAATAGTACTAAGTAAAAGATAGAGAAGACTTAGATGGGAAACTTAGATGGGAAGGGTGGGAGGGGGGGAAGCATAGGGGAGGGTAAGGAGTAACCTATATGAATAATGTTTATCAAAATGCATATATGGAAATGTCACAATGAAAAGCATGTCAGAATGAATCACATTAAGATGTACATTAAAAATTTTTAATAAAAAAAGAATATCGTTGAACTCTTTTGTCTTCTGTTGTTGCCTCTCTTGTTCTCTTGATCCTTTGAGTTTATGCCTTTCATATACTTTCAGAGGAGTTTCTGGAGGGAACAGAGATAAACACATGTGTTCTATTAACTATATTTAGTCTGAAATATAATAATTTTCTTTTACAATGCTAGGAATTTAGTCCTGCAAATATGACCCTTTATTCTTTTGTTTACTCAACAAATACAGAGATTATCAACTATATGCCAGGCATCATTTCACAGGGACACAACACTAAACACAAATGACAGGATTCCCTATGCTTACATTCTAAAAGAGGAAGGATGGGCAATTAACAAAATGCTGGCATATATATTATATACAATATATTGTATATAATATAACATAATATAATATGTGTCTGCAGCCATAGTATCCTGGCGTCTGATCCTACCTGATCTCAGAAGCTAAGCAGGATCAGCCTTGTTAGTCCTTGGATGAGAGGCCACTTGAGAATACCAGTTGCTACAGGCTAGGGAGAAGGACCTGGCAATCTACTCTTGAAACAATCCACCATTGAAAACCCTGTGAATAGCAGAGAAGCACTGACAAAGTGCCAGGCATGGCACAGTGTCAGGGAGTGTTCTGTTGTACATAGGATCACCATGAGTCAGACCAGACTCGATGGCACGTAACAACAACAACAATAATATGCGTATGTAAGGTGGTAGTGAGTTTTATGGACAAAAAAAATAGGGGACTACTGGTAGTAGAGTTTTCACATTTTAAAAGGATGGCCAAAAAAAGCATGTTCATTATCTTCTTAAAGCCCTCTCAGAAGACATGCTTCTGGTTGAGAGCTCTTTTTCCCTTTAAAGAACATTAACATTTCTACCTCACAACACCCTTTGTTCAAATAGCTGTTAAGATTTCCTCCTCATCACCACTAGATTTACTCTCCAATGTCAATTCCTCAGACTTCAGCACCCTATAATGCTCTCTAGTTATTTTATACCATTTCCTCCATAGCGCCATTTCTCATGGTACTTGACACATTTTGAACTTATTGTGCCCATTACTTGTTCAATTGTTTTTTGGTTTGGAGTTTTTGTTTTGTTTTGTCTTCCTGTAGTGCCCAGCTAGTGAATGGATAGATGAACAAATGGATGGAGTAACTTGGGACAAACTTAAAAATATCTGATTACCTTAAGTAGAATCTTTAAAAATATCCCTCTTCTTTCATTCTATTCTTTAGTTTCATTTATTTATACTTTTAATTACAAAGAGTCTGACTTTTTAGAAAATTGAAATATTTAGAATTAACACTTCCAACATTGCCAATAGCATTTCTCTCTTTGATGTGTTGTACAATCTCTGTTTCAGCTGCTAATTATAACAATGTAAACCATAGGCTGTGCACCTAGCTCATATGTGACTTCATTGAATGTAATTAAGTTTTCAAAGAAAAATTCAAAATCATTATGATTTGAAGCTCAGTTTCTTCCTTTCTTTTCTTTCTTATTGTTCTTTTCTTTCTTTTCATTCTTTCTTTCTTTGCAGGTTCTTGATAGGTAGCTCAGGCTTGCCTCAAATTCTTGACCCTCCTGCCTCTGCCTCCCAAGTGCTGGAATCACAGGCATGCACCACCACACTGGGCTTCCATTTCCTTAATAAGTAAAATCACAGTTTTCTTACTTAGTATAACATTGTTTGCTACATTATCACTTTGTTCAGTTTGGAAAGCTGGAAATTGTTTTGGCAGGGGAGATAGATATGAGTGGGGAGCCCCCCTAAATGCTAATACCCCACATGTATGGGTTGAGCCAGATGAGGAAGGAGCAAGATTCAGCAGCCACAGCTCCAGGAATTTTGGACAGAGATCCATTGATGCTGAGGAGCCCCAAGTGAAACTATGATGTGCTAACGGTATGAGAACCTGACAGATCAAATAAAGGGTTAAATAAACATGAATTCACATAGGCAATAAAAAATGTGGAGGAGCCAGTGGGCCACAGAGAAAGAAAAATTCTACTTGGAAAACTTTGTGCAGCAGCAGCCAGAAGGAGCAAAATGGAAAAGAAGGAAAGAACAGCAGAGGAGCTGACCCAATGCTACAATCACTCCTAAGCAATGGACTCAAAGTGACTTCTTGGATGAAGCCAGCATTGTTGGTCTAAGTCTTTTTACAAAGAAAACTAAGATGTTGGTTACGTTTATATTTTGTATTCTATCTTTCTATCTTTTCTTTATTTAGGAACTTATAAGTATGAGTTAGCCTGTAGCCCTACCACTGTGGTGTCTGATCCTGTCAGATCTTGGAAGTAAGCAGGATCGGGCCTGGTTAGTACTTGAATGGGAGACCACCTGTGAATACCAGGTACTGTAGGTTTCAGAGAAGGACCCAGCAACCCACCCCCAAAAATCAATCAGCCATTGAAAACCCTATAAATAGCAGAGAAGCACTGACAATAGTGTTCCACCTGTTGCACATAGGGTTGCTGTGAGTTGGACACTGATTCCATGGCACCTAACAAACAAGTATGAGTTAGATAAGCAAACTGGATCTTAGGACTCACCTGACCCAGATGTCCTTTTTGAACACAGAGAAACTAACTGCAGGATAACTTGGCCAAAGTTAGCTCCACAAGCTTTGCTAGTTATTTGCAGCAACCCCACAGGCTGGCTTGCATCTGATTCATTGATGGTATACCTACCACAGGGCACACACATAGCCTAGCACACTATAAATGCTGGATAGCTAAAGTGTTGAGGGAAGAAGTGAGAAGTGGCAACTCACTGTTTTTATCTGGGGTTGCTCCCCATTTGCCTGTCTTACAAAAGACTGTCCTGTACCCTCTCACTCATTAGTTTGGTACCCAAAGGAATAATGGGTATGAGTTGGGAAACGAATGGCTGTGATGACTGGGAATTTGAGGCAATATCTCATATTGGTCAGAAACAGAGAGCCCTCCAGGGCACCAAGGCAACCCCCCCTCACATACACAGAGGTGGCCCCCACAGCATCACAGTGCTCCTCATGAGAGCTACTCATGCCTGCAACCGACCAGCACCACGTGTAGCTTGAGATTTATTGCCTTGCTCATTGATAATTCTACTTTTTCATCTACTAGCTGGTAATCTGTTTCTAAGACATAAAGAGTTATTATATATGCTTAATACAGAGTTTTAAGAACTGACACAGAAGCTGACGTAAGTTTTTAATTGAATACAAATGATGATGTAGCATCCGTTGATATTCCATTTCAAATTTGGTCCAGACATCCATCGCTATCTTTGACGTCTAGTAATGTGTCATGGTCAAGCATTGTTATTTTGTTGTTAGGTGCTGTCAAGTCGGGTCCTATTAATAGCAACCCTATATACAACAGAACGAAACACTCCCTGACTCTGTGCCATGCCTGGCACTATGTCAGTGCTTCTCTGCCATTCGTAGGGTTTTCAATGGCAGAGGTTTTTCAGGATTGTTTCAGGAGTGGTCTGCCACGTCCTTCTCCCATTTTTGTGGTGCTGGGTTTCTAGCCTAGGGCCTCCGAGTGCACAGAGCAAGCACCTTAGCAACTGAGGCATAGTCTTAATTAAGCACATACCAAGAGCAGATTTCTGCATATAAGTTTACTGAAGTATCACATCAACCTTCTGAAATAACATTATTACATTCTGTCCACATCTAAAGGAATCAGGGTTTGGCCATGTGAAGTAACTTTGTCTAGACCACGCAGAAGTCCTGATTCAAACCAAGATTTTCTGTGATTCCAACACCCTTTTACTACCTCACACATTTCTACTAGAGAGAATTCAATGAGCGTAAAAATATAACCTAGGCCAAGCAGGTGGTTTGGCATTAGGAGAAAGATTTACCAACCCATTGTAGAGGCTGGTCTTCAGAATTGGAAAGATTTGTACAGCACTTTTCTCGGATGTTTCTCTGACCGTATATATCACCATGTAATCCATAACAGTGGTGTTTTAATGGACAGAGCTCTTACCTGTAATAATTTTCTTTGAACTTATATGCTCTAAGAAATGCCAATAAACTCAGCTGAAGTAATTTCTCACCCACAGCACACACATTTGCACTGAAGGACCCTAGATCTTATGAACAATAGAAGAACACCCAGCAAAGTCTGCACGGAGCAGCTATTACATGCAAAATGGACGTTTGAGAAAGAAAACATTTGACCTTTCCATTGATTGAACTTTCCTTCCAAGTGCCCTTCAGGGAGTACAGAGCTGGTTGCCAGGAAACAGAGATTCTTTTCTGGAATCAATTCTTGCCATTCTAAGGGACTCTGAGTATATCACTTATTAGAATCTTCATTCCCAACTTACAATGTGTGTGTTGGAGGGAGGTATTCTCTCTTTCAGGCTGTCTCAATCAAGGCCAAGAAATTCAGAATATGTCTGTAAAGTGTTACGGACATATGAAGTGATGATTCTTTTAAATTGTACCTTTTAATTAAGCTATTTACAAATATGCCATTTAGAAATTACTGAGTGATAGCAATTGAATTCCCTAAAAAATATTACCCATTCTGGTTCTGTGTGAACCCTCTCTTGGTGTTAGGATGTAAACCTGGTGTGATGTGTGTTGAAGGAGGCTGGAATCTTGGAGCAAGCTTGGACGAAGTGACCTGAGTCCTGGCCCAGCACCCATCACTCCTAGCTCCATGATGGAGTGCCATAGCCTCCACTTCTGGGGTCTGTTTCTTCACTTGCAAAGTGAGAGTACTGGGGTAGATGAACTCAAAGATCCCTTTTAACTGCTGCTCTTATTCCACTATTCTGTCACCTCTTCCTGATCACACAAAAGCATACAAACCCCTTGGCCTCAAGCATTTTAGAGTTAATGGTAGTGAGGGAGGATTAAAGTGGATGGAAGGGTAAATTCTCAAGATTAGGAAGGTGTTGAGGTCATGAAGTCTTGCAAATTTGCCTCATTCTTCATGGTAAGGTGTTGAAATATAGTACTTGAAGTTGATAAATAAAGGAGTTTTTTCCAGTATATTATCAAGAGTTGCTAAAGTTATCGTTAGAATAACAAAAACCAGAATGTCAATCTTAAAAGTTAGTGGAAGGAAAGTACATTCATTCAGCATAGAATATAAAGGGAGAAAACCTAAGCCAGGTAGAAAAAAAAATTTTTAAAGGAAGAATAAAATATAAATGGCAAATTAAGATAATAGAACAAGGATTAAAAATAGTTTATTAATAAATGTAAAAGAGAAAGCCTCCTATTTAAAGAAAAAGATTCAAATTGGATAAAAATATAATTAGCCATATGGCACACTATAAAACACATGTATAATAAAATTACTTAGGTTGTAAGTAAAAGAACCATAGACAGGGAAATGAAGTGAAAGAGAAAACCCAGCAAGGATCATAATAGTAACATCATAAAACTACCTAAAACAAAGATGAACACTTAGTAATGAGAAACATACAGTTTAGTGATTGTTTTTTTATTTGTTTGTTGAGACAGGGTCTCAACACTTTGTAGCCCTAGCTGGTGTGGACCTGGCTGTATAGCCCAATTTGGCCTTGAATATGGCATCCTTTCTGCCTCAGCCTCTGGAGTCTGGAATTACCAGGTGTGTATGCCACCACACCTGGCTCAATTTAGTGAATTTTCATGCAGCAAATGGCATTCTTTCAAAATGCGTAAAAAGAAAAACTTCAGTAATTGCAAAGAGAAATAGACAATAAGGCAATTGGGATGGGAAAATTTAAATTACTTTTCTCAGCCCATGACAAATCAAATAGACAAAAATAAGCATGGCACTTAACAACAACAAGTGCAAATCTCTGTTAAGACAGTAGTGCATACAATGTCATCAAAAAATATGGTGAATTTTTTTTTTTTTTTTTTTTTTTTTTGCAGTACTGGGGGTTGAACCCAGGGCCTCATGCCTGCATGCTCTGCAAGTGCTGGACCACTGAGCTGCACCTCAGCCCATTTTTTTTTTTACTTTTTGAGACAGGGTCTCACTAAATTATGCAGACTGCCTCTGGTCTCGAACTTGCAATCCTCCCGCCTCTGCCTCCCGAGACGCTGGGATTACAGGCGTGCACCACCATGCCCGGCCAAAAAATATGGTGAATTTTTAAATATTTAAAAATTATTGCAGTAAAGGACACATTACCATTAATCCCTCTCAAAATCCTCCCTCTGGCTTTGGACATACTTATCCCATCATTCTTGCCACTTTCTGAAGCAGTTCTGGAAGCCCTCTTTTGTGCGGTATGGCACTCCTGGTATGGCACTTCTGGTATGGCAATTTCTGTCAAATAAAAACATTATGATGTGTCCTCATCTACCTTATTTACTGGATCTGGTATCATGTGGCTTCTGGCTCTTCCCAAAGTCAAAATGATCATGAAAGGTAAATGTTTTGAACTGATTCAGGACATCAAAGCAGCTATGACAATGGAACCAAAGACTCCCAAAAGATGACCTGCGCAACTGCTTCAGAATACTCCCTTTGACTTTGAATACACTTATCTCATTATTCTTGCCACTTTCTGAAGCAGTTGGGCAAGTCATCTTTTGGATCATTAATCAGAACTTGAGTCATACCAAATAAGGGAAACCTACAAGCATTCCTATTCAAATCAGTAGCAAGACCAGATGTTCACTATCCCCACTATTGATTCACAGTATTCTAGATGAAGTACCCATTAAAATAGAATGGAAAAAAAAGACTTGAAAGATGGAGAGAAAATAAGCAAAATTATTTTTTGCAGACTGCACAAAAAAGATAATTAATTGAAAAACTATTATAAATGGTAAAAAAAGATTGATGGGTATGAAAATAAGATATAAATGCACGTACCAGTTAGAAAAGAAAAATGAGAAAAATACTCATAATAAAGGACCAAAATATATCTTGGAGGAACTTAAGAAATATTCAAGCTATATATGAAGAAAATTTTAAAAATGGTACTAAAGGACACAAAATAAAACCTAATAATGGAAATATTACTCTATTATTAGATGATAGAAAGACTAAATAATTATTTAAAAAGTAAATCTCCATAAATTAATCTGTAAATTTCATAAGTCTCAATAGAAATATCAACATTATAATTTTCAGGTCTATACAGACTATTTTCAAGTTTCTATGGAATCGTAAACATATAAATATGTCTAAAAAATTCTGAAAAAGATGAATAGTGGAAGATACAAGACATTAAAATGTATTATAGCTATTCTATTTCTTATCATGAAAACCTGGCAAATAAGTAGACTGATCAAGGGAATGAATATAGATTTCACAAAAAGTAGGCTCAAGTTCAAATGAAAATAATTTATTACAGCAATGACATTGCATGTCAGTAAGCAGATTAATGAATTCTTTAATAAGCAGTGTTGAGACAAGTAGAGAACCATTGGAAAGCAAAATAAATTTGTTATCAATAGTACCTCTTTCCTTATACCAAACTAAATATTAAAAAGGAACCACAAAACTATAAAGCACAGAAGTCCTAGAAGAAAACAAGGAAGAACTTGGACTTAATCTTGGACTAAGGAAGTGCTTTGACATAACACCTATAAGTCACTAAGAAAAACAATTGATCATATTCAACTACATAAAAATAAAAAAGTTGCTTCATGAGATAAAATACTTTAAAGAAAAACAGAAGAGAAATGACAAACTAGGGAAAAAATTCTTAAAGTTTATACCATAGCATTTATAACATGTATGATAGACAAGGGCTAATTCCTGATACATGAAAAAGGGCTGTAAAACTATAGGATAAAGTTCAAAAACTAGTAGAAAATAGTTCTAAAGAACATAAACAAAGGAAAAGAAACATGAATGTACTTACACAATATTACTCAATGTCATTCAAGAAACGTGAATGTACTTACATAATATTACTCAATGTGGTCATAAGAAGAACAATGGGAATTGTAATTCTGAAATTGTATTATTTTAGGAAAAATATTTAAAAGTTTGACAACATAATGTAGAGATTGGCATATGGGGAATCACTGGTACTCTTTAACATTGTTGAAGGGAATGAAAATTGGGGCAACCTCTATAATCTAATCTGCCAAAATAAAAAATGCTCAGGTCTTTGGCCCTCCATTTTGGCAACTCCATTTTTAGGAAATCTTATATTTGCCAATATACTCAAAGTTGTACTCAGAACACTGTCCAGAAGTACAAAACAAGAAGCAGACAAGAGACTATAAATACAGAACTGATTAATTTATTGTATATTCTTATGGAGTTATGTGCTAGAGTGAAGAGACCCCAGAGATGTCACTAGTTTAAAACAAAGTGTGTGTGTATGTGTGTGTGTGTGTGTGTGTGTGTGTGTGTGTTGTACAAATATATGATTTAAAATTTTCTGGAAGGTACATAGACATTATTGCTGGAGGTTAATTCTAGGAAATCAGATAGGAAGGACAATCATTTTCCATTGCATATCATTTTTTTGCTCTCTCTGTGTGTGTACATGCATGTGTGTGTGCAAGAGTTTCACTATGTTTGTTTCGAGTGTTATTTGAATAATATAAAATGTTAATTTAATTTATTTAATTTAACAATTTTTGGCAGTGCTGAGGATTGAACCAATGGCCTTGCACAGGCTAGGCAATCTCTCTACCACTGGCCTACACTCCCAGCCCCCTAAATGTTATTTTTTTAAATGTTGAAACAAAAAGAAAAAAATAGACTCAGGAGTTATTTTATACATGACCTGAAATACATGAATACTACTCTACCACGGACAGTGGCTAGTCATTCTCAATTTCCAAAGAAGGGATCTTTTCTAATAGGAGGAAATCGTAGATTTAAACTGAACATATCTTTAGGATTGGAGAAAAATAATAATTTCCTGGTGGAGATGGAGGAGAGTTGTAAAATCTTCTGAAGGGATTTGGAAAGAGTGTTTGAATGGGAGATGACTGGGCAAGAATGATCCTGGTGGCCGAAGGAGGCCTCCTTCTGTCCAAGGATGCCATGACCTTCTTCCCAGGAGCTACACCTGTTTGCTATCTGACAGTTTAATGGGCATTTTACCCAAGGCATTCACACCAGTAGGAAATCCTATTAGATTTACAAGTGCCCATTAGTTAAAGGTTCTCCAGAGATGGTGTAGACTCAGAACTGTGTAGGGTTTCTGTGTGGATAGCCTTATATTCATGGTTGAACCGCCAACACAAAGGGGACCCCTGTGCATTATAAACAGGTACCAGAACAAAATCTTGAGCTCCTCAAAGTTGATAAACTACGAACCCAACCAGTCTCCCACTGGGAGCTCCAGGCTGTAAGGTACAAATGGGCTCTTTCCATGGATGAACGATCCAGGACATTTCAATAATTGGGGGGAGGGGGAGCATTTTTAGAGTAAACAAACTAAACCAGGGTAGGGAGTAAGCCACAAGGGTTTGGGTCCCTGCTGTTTTCTTTCTGCTGCAAACCATACTCCATCATTCATCTTCTAGGTCAGTAGTTATCAAATGTGGTCCCTGGACCAGAAGCATTGAAATTGCCTGGAAACTTGTTAGCAATGCAAAGGATCAGGTCATACTGTAGAAATCCTGGTTCAGAAACTCACAGGAATTAGCCTGGCAATCTGTACTTTGACAATCTCTCAAAGAGATTCCAAGATGCTCAAGTTTGAGACCCACTGTGTTAGGTTTCTGAAAGACTTCCATTAGCAGAAATGAGCACTGACTGACCTCTGCAATTTTCCCTCCAAGGGAACCCAAGGTTATGTGCCTGGACATCTCTGAACAAGCTTCATATTTCAACCTCAGGATGCCTCTGGAGCATAGCCTGATAAAATTATTTACCTCCCCAAAGGCACAGCCTTCCTTGTAGGAATCATGGACATGCTGTTGGAGCCTTGGCAGCCTGTGTACCTTAGCTAGACCCTGTCTCACATCAAAAATAAAAAAAAGGCTGGAGGTGTGTAGGGATGCAGCCTAGAGAGGCAGACTGGCTCGAGGCCTATCTAGCCAACTTGGAGGATTAAGACTTGTTTCCCTAGGCAAGATGGTCCCCGGTAACCTCTACCCTACATCCTGGGCCTTTTTGGCATCGGGCACACCAAGATGGCTCTGGCATCCAACTACCCTCCTCAAACCCCTCAATGCCTGACAGGCTACATCCCAATTACCTGACAACTCCCAATTAGTCACTTGAAGAACAACCCATGATTGGTTACCCAGTCAATGCTTCATTTGCATCTCCCTCCTGATAGGTTAAGCTCCAATCACCCCAATTACGTGGCAGTCTCTGATTGGTTCACAAGGGTTTATAAGCAAGGTGCGCAAGGTACTCAAGGTCCAGTCCATTCCATTGACTGAGTCCACAACACTGACCCTTGCAAGAGAGACAGACAAGAGAACTACAATAAAGAACCATCTTTAAAAGAACTCCTGGAGTTGGTATTGTCCTTTGAGCGTAAACCTCCAAGCTGTCCCAAGGGACTGGCAGAATGGCTCTCAAGCGACACAATACTCCCACTGGCACTTGGCTCACCATCCTGCAGCGGGTCTTCAACCACGGGGCTCAGCTCACTGCAGGGAGCAACACCCTGCAACAGCCAGTGACAACCCCACAGGGATGCAGCTCAGTGGTGGAGTGCTTGCAAAGTGTGTGCAATGCTCTGGGTTCAGCACTTCCAGCACTACAAAACTAAAAAAAGAGAGGTGGGGGGACAGAGAGAAATAGAGAGTGAGGGAGAGAGAGAGAGAGAGAGAGGAAAGAAGGGGAAGAAGAAGGAGGAGGAGGAGGAGAGGAAGAAAAGAAGAAAGAAAGAAAGAAAGAAAGAAAGAAAGAAAGAAAGAAAGAAAGAAGAAAGAAAGAAAGGAAGAGAGAAAAGAAGAGAGAAAAAGAAAAGATAGAAATTTGCAGCCCAGAGCTGGGCATGGTGGCGCATGCCTGTAATCCCAGCAGCTTGGGAGGCGGAGGCAGGAGGATCGCAAGTTTGAGACCAGAGGCAGTCTGCAAAACTTAGCGAGACCCTGTCTCAAAAAGTAAAAAAAAAAAAAAAAAAAGGTGAGGGCTGAGGGTGCAGCTCAGTGGTCCAGCACTTGCAGAGCATGTAAGCGTAAGGCCCTGGGTTCAACCCCCAGTACCGAAAAAAAATAAAGAAAGAAAGAAAAGAAAAAAAAAAAAAAAGAAATTTGCAGCCCAAAGTCCACTGCTTGGCATGACACATTCTAGAATGTCAAGGGACGCAAGGTTAGCCGTATGTTCTCAAGCAAGCCATGATATACAGACATTGGAAACATACCTGACATCCCAAATACATGCCACTGTGTGTAGGGCTCTAAATCTCACCATTAAAGACTGGAACATTATGAGCCAAAAACTTCCTACTAGGATGAATGCTAACTTAAACGAAGTCATGGAAAGCCTGGCTCCATATCAGTTTGCAAACTGCTGCCTCCATTTCCCCACCAGCCCAAAGATGTGGTTGGCTCAGGAAAGAAGGCAGGAGATGCTGGGAGAAGAAGCCAGAGCTAAGGTAGGGATAACTAACCCCTACCACCAGGCTTCCTGTCCTGGGTGTCACTAACTACTCTTATGGTTGAGATCAATTTGAGTTGGATGTTCAGCAATTTGCCACTAAAACACTCCATTGACTGAGTGAGGATTGTTATCTCTTACGTATGTGGGGAAACTGAGGCACCTAGAGAGGTTTGGCAACTTTGCAGTAAATGACAGAAGTCCAAGTGCAAGTTCACTCTAGGTGAATGCTCCCCCATGCTGAAGCCAGTCTTGAAGATGTTTCCTAAATGCAGGAAGTGCTGGGCAGAGAGGCAAAAGGGCTGCGCTAACAGGGTAATGGGCTACCCCTCACAAACTTTGCCTGCACCATGCTTTTGTCAGGCTATCCAGACAGGAGGACTGGAAATAGAAACACAAGAAAGGAGAAATGATGGGAAAGGGAGCCCGTAATTATTATAGAAAAATACAGATGCCAATTAAAAAACACAATGTGTTTCTAGGGCAAAAATCCATCCTCTATGAAAAATTAATAAGTCCCTTACTTGCCTCTTTAAAGGAGTCTCTATTAGTTTGCCATTGAAGTGTGCAGAGAGAGAGCTGGCCTGCTTTCTTCCTGGAAGCACTGAGCGCCATTCCATCCAGCTTTCTCACCGAAATGACTCACGGCTGCTGCCACAGAGCCCTAAGAGAAGGACACCATTGCAGAATAGATACCATCTTTTTGCACCAGAAATTTGCAGTGGCTCATGCCTATATCAGTGACTGGGGAGGCAGAGGCAGGAGGAATGAAAGCCAGAGACCAGAGGCAGTTTCTTAATTTAGGGAGACTCTACCTCCATTCAAAAAATAAAAAAGGGGCCCCTCAGTGTGGTAGACTGCTTGCAAAGTATGCATGAGACTCTGGGTTCCACCCCCAGCACTGCAAAATTTAAAAAAAAAGAAAAAAAGAAATTTGCAGGCCAGAGTTCACTAGGATAATCTCTAGTCAGGGACTGGGCACTCCAACCACAACACCCTCGCCTTGAGTACATGGAGAGTGTTGCTCTCTGCCCTGTGATGGGAAGCAAGCTTGTTTAGAGGCTGCAGCCCTCCTCCCTCATCCCAACGAGTCAAGTTCCAAATCTGGTTGCTTGTTATTATTAGGTGCCCTCAAGTTGGGTCCGACTCATAGCAACACTCATAGGGTTTTCAATGGCTGATTGTTTCGAGATTGTGTCAGGAGTGGACTGCCACATCCTTCTCCCATTTCTAGGGTGCTGGGGATCAAACGTGGGTCCTCAGAAAGTGCAGAGCAGCACTCTACCAACTGAGTTAAATCCCAGCCCTACTGGTTGCTTCGTGGATAGTCAATCAGGTTTCAAGGTTACAGGCAATTAAGAAAGAAGGAAAGGAAATGAGAAATCGTTTATTAACACTATATTTACAAGTAAAAAGAAAAAAGTAAAGATGTGATATAATCTCTTAACAATATCCCCTGCTGGTGTTGGTGGGATCTCAGGGTGTTCTGAGAATTAAATGTCATTTTCAATGGGTTTTTAGATTGGGAGTCAGATGGATCATAAATGCCTTTGGCCGCAAAGTTTAATGCTTTAAAGCAAAGTTTGCTTCTTTCACTGAGAGAGATCAAATGGCTTGTTTTCCAATGTGAAGACCCCAACAACTTTGGGGGCTGCTGAGTGGGCTGAGTGGGTTCCTAACGTATACTTTTAATTTTCAATTGTTATTGTTGTGGTTATGCTGTTAGGTGCCATCGAGTTGGTGTCCCAACTCATAACAACCCTACGTACAACAGACGAAACACTATTGTCGTTTTTCTCTGCTATTCATAGGGGTTTCAATGGCTGATTGTTTTTTAGGAGTGGGTTGCCAGGTCCTTCTCCCAAGCCTACAGCACCTGGTGTTCCCAGGTGGTCTCCCATCCAAGAACTAAGCAGGTCCGACCCTGCTTAGCTTCTGAGATGTGACAGAATCGGATGCCACAGTGGTGTCACTGCAGACTCAGTTTTCAATTGATTGCCTATTAAATTAGGCGTGTATGTCCAACTTAATAAGGAATCCAGTATTTGGAGGAGATAATAGTGTCTGGGAAGAGATACAAGCATAAGGAATCACATTGTGAGGTTACAGAGCAGGCGGTGATCAGCAACAAGGTCTGGGGTCCAGCACCTCTGATGTAAAGCTCAGTCTCTGCTCCTTCCTCAGAGGTGAACAAGTGAGGTTTAGAGAGGCCAAAGAAATTGCCCAGGCTCCAACAGCATGCTCATGATTCCTACATGACTCCGTGTAGAAATGGCCAAGGGAGCATAAGAAATATAAAGAGTATATGAGAAAGATCTTCTTTTTATCTCCCACCAATTCGGCCACTGGTAAACTCTGACCTGGCTATATGCCTGCTGACATTAGTGCAGAGGACACTGGCCCACACAATCCTGATCTGGTGTCATGAGTACAGCAGGTGCAGATGGACACCGTATCCTATACCACCATTTCCCAAGACAAGGGTCATATGTATGGAGCTGATTACCTCCAGCCCACTCTGTGCATCACCAGCCCTCAGGGATACCCAGAGACCTTGAACAGGGTACCAGAGTGGCACAGGTACAGTTCTTGGTACTTTGGCTTTGAAGCACCTACCCATTGCCTCTGCCCTCATCCTTCAGAGCTCATATGCATGCTCTCTGCTTTGCGTAAACATTTCCACCCAGTCCTCCATCACTGACTTCATAGACTACACTGTTTCCTAACCTCTACCAACTCAAGAACACCTTCTTGCCCTTTACTGCCCCCAGGGTCCTGAGGAAGGTGGCAGAGGGACAACAGCTTCCTGCGGCCTTGGTTGAATGGAAACACCTCCCGCCTTTCCAAATCAAGTCTCTTTCAATCCAAGCAAGTGGATTCTTGCCATACAAATCCTCAGGGGCCTTGTGCAGAGGTGTGAAATGTGCTCAGTAGGGTTACTTCAGGTCACTGGACCATGACCTTTTTTTCCACCAAAGAAATAAAAATGTCCCACCATTAAAACACACTGCCACTAAAACTAGCAATGGGTCTTTGATAATCTCAGCAATGGTAAATGAAGCTATTACATTTTATATTATTGCAGTAGATTTCATCCTGGCACTTGAAAATTTGCTTTCAATTTTGGAATCACAAAATACTTCTGGCAGCAAAATGTTCAAATCTTCATTTGAGCTGAAAGATTTATAATGATGTACAAAGTCAAAGCCCATTACAGCTTCTGCTGTGGTTACTTATATTCTTTCTTTAAGTTTCTCCTAATCAAACGATTAGTATTTTGTCATTTTCTTTGGTACTAGTTGGAGAAGTCATACATTCTTTATGCTTAGCTGTTAGTATATGCTGGCTTATATCTGACTTCCCACCATTTAGTATATTGAATGAATAACTGCATATTGCCCAAAGATCTGCAGAAGGACTTTTGTGCCATTTAATAAGTACCCACTGTTCAGAATTCTTTCTTTTAAAAAAAAAAAGAGCAAAGGGGCCATGCCTGCTGGGTGGTCCATCCTAACAGGGAGGAAGATAGTAGGACACCTGCTCTGGTGGTCTGTATGCTCTGCACTTTCATAGGCTAAGATGGGGGGCTCACGTGCATACCCCTCCTCCCCGAAGCAAGCATGCAGTAGTTGTTATTGTTGTTAGGTACTGTCAAGACTAGTCTGACTCATAGCAACCCTATGTACAGCAGATCAAAACACTTCCCAATTCTGTGCCAAGCACACAATTTTTTTTTATGTTTAAGCCCATTGTTGCAGACACTGTGTCAATCCATCTAGTGGAGGGTTTTCCTCTTTTGCATTGACCTGCCTCTCTCCCAAACATGATGTCTTTCTCCAGGGATTGATCTCTCCTGACTACATGTCCAAAATATGTAAGACACAGTCTGGCCATTCTTGCTTCCAAGGAGCACTCTGGTTGCACTTCTTCTAGGACAGATCTGTTGGTTCTTTTAGATGTCTCCAGCACCATAATTCAAAAGCATCAATTCTTTTTCTGTCTCCCTTGTTCAGTGTCCAGCTTTCACAACCATATGATGTGACTGAAAATACCATGGCATGAATCAGGTGCACCTTCATCTTCAATGTGACATCTTTACTTTTCAATACTCTAAAGAGATCTTTTGCCACAGCTTTTTCTAGAGCAATGCATCTTTTGATTTCTTGACTGCTGCTTCCACGGGTGTTGGTTATAGAGCCAAGCAAAGCAAAATCTTGGACAACCTCAATCTTTTCTCCATTTATTGTGAAGTTGCTTACTGATCCAGTTGTAAGGATTTTTGTCTTGTTAATGTTTCATCGCAGCCCATATTCAATATGGGCTGCACTAGTTGAGAGAAGTCAAACCAGCCCCACAGTCTTTCCCCAGGTCCTTGTCTTTCCCGACACTATTTTGCTATTCCTGAGGCTAGCTCTCCAGCATCCCTGGCCAACCAGAAGCTCATTCAAGCTCACATAAGGATTTGCAGCTGTAAAAGTGAGATGCAAATAAAAATGCCTCCAAAACTATTAACCTCTTTGTACTTGCAGCCAGAGTTTGGGGATCCTAAGAACTCATTTAAAATCCATTTGTCCTTCATGTTTGGACTATGTGTCCCCAGAGACTTAATCAGAATGAAAATGATTCAGCTACCCCATCAACTGCTCGGCCTCTGGTACCCAGCTCTTGCCTGTCAGCCAGAGGGAGATTTAGACTTCTACATATTCCCCCAAATCCCTTCAAAGGCAGAAAAACATGGGCTGCCACAAAATTCAGTTGCAGGTTTTTAATGGAGGGGAGCCATCCTAGCAGGCCAGGGAACTAGGTCCAGGAATCACCAACTGGGGAAGCCCTTGAGCTTCCTGAGTCAGGGTCTCCAAGCCAGTGGGTGGGAAGTGCCTCAGGAGGGTGCTCTGGGTGCTATAAAAGGAAACATGCTATGCAAGATTTCCCATTACAGGTAACTTAATGAGGGCTCAAGAGCAAGAGCTGAGCTGTCAGAGTGGAAGATCCATCTGCTCAAACCAAGTGTGGGCAAGGAGGCCAGGCTGCTTTTTTATGGGCTGCATGAAACAAAAGACATCCAAGCCATTTCTATATTCCTTGTCTAGCCCAGAGCCACAGTAACCTTCTCATAATAAGAAACCAAAGGCGGAGACATTTCCAACCACTTGTGGAATGTTCAGCCCCAACCCTCTCAATTTAAGGGAGGTGGCAAGCTACCGAGCAGGCAGCTGTTAATCTGTGCGCTTACTAAAGAACAGTAAAACCATCAACCCCCAGGCCCAACTTAGCAGGGGGCAGGAAGCAGCCACTGGCTTGATCTCTGGGAAATTGTAGAAGAAAAGGCCCTGGCAGGAACCTGGGTTGGAAAAGCAGGCTGGGCAACACATTTCTTTTTTCCTTCTTAGGCTTTCTTTCCAGGCCAGCAGGCTCTGGAAACATCAGCAAGGACAGCGGAGTGCTATAAGAACGTCATAGAATCCTTGGGAGCTACTAGTAATTGGGAGGGATGTTCTGGACCAGATCATTTTTAAAAAATACTTTGTGATATTTCATGATTCACCTAATTAAAGGAGAGAAGTCAGGAGAAAAAATACTCTAATTATGTTCACTAACATGGGAAAGCCAGGCCACCTCTTTTATAGAGATGAGAAAGGACACAAACCAAAAACAGTGTCTGCACTAATACGGCTCCATTCATTTCCTTGCTAAATATTTATTGAACAGCTATGAACTGGTGCTTTTACTGGGAAGGACTGGGGGCTAATGAAGGATGAGATAAGGGCAATGCTCACAAGGAACTAAGTCTAGGGGAGGGTAGAGACCAAGCCCAATGGACACGTACAGGATATTCTGGGAGTTCTCAGGAGGACACTTAACCCAATTTGGAGTGGGTCAGAGGAAGGCTCCTGTGATGGGTAATGTTGATTATGAACTTGACTAAATTGAGTCATGCCTAGGTTAGTAAAACATACCTCCTCTGGGTAGGTCTGTGAGGACATTTCCACAATTAGATCATGAGTGTTCTGACTTAATCCATTGATGGATTCAAAATTTGAAAAGATTATTGAGAGCTGGTGGAACTGCAGAAAGTGGCACCTAGTTGTAGGAAGTGGGTTACTAGGGGTATGTCTTAGAAGGATATACCTTGCCCTGATCCCTTGTTGTTACCCTTTCTGCTTCCTGGCCACCATGAAGTGAGCAGCCTTTGCCACAGGCTACCACCCCTGCCTCACCTCAGCATAAAGCAATGGATTCAGCCAAAATCAGCCTTTCTTCCCTTAAATTGTTTCTCTCAGGTATTTGTCACAACCATGAAAAATCTGACTAACAGTTCCTTAGAAAGGAAGAGCCATGTGGACATCTGCCAAGAATAATAGTTGGGGGCCATTTGGAGCAAAAAGGAAGAATTTTAAAGGAAGAATTTACAGACCAAGCGTGGCAGATATCCTGTTTCATGGGGCAACGACTATCTCTGTTCTCCAACCTCATGCCCAGAGCTACTCTGGGATTTTAGGAGTCATGATGAAAGCACTTTTTTCTTAACTTTATAGTCTAGACTTAATCTCGTTCCTTTCAGGTTTCATGATTTTAGGACAGGTTCAAGCCGGTCATGGTGACACATGCCTGTAATCCCACTGACTTGGGAGACAGAGGCAGGAGGATCGCAAGTTCGAGACCAGATGCAATCTGAGTAATTTAGTGAGACCCTGTCCCCACCAAAAAAAAAAAAGTCAGGCTCAGTTGACCATTTTGACTTTAGATTGACTTTATTTTATTTTGATTAACCCATGTATATTAACCTAAAAGTGATTCAAAATAATAGAAAATCTTCTGTACTGACTACAGTGGGAAATTTTATAGCAATTTCAAGAATAATAGAGGGCTGAGTCTTCATCTAATAAGAACTCTCTAGTAGAAGTATGTTGCCTAGAGGGAGCAGGAGGGGCAATTCTTGCTGGTTTTGCACAAGCAGGATCTGGTATAACTTCCTTTGAGAGGTTTACACCCCATTTGGTAGAATAGTTTACCACAGTGGAAATAATAACCTAGGAGTAAGAAAACATTAACAAAGGTAGGATTTAGTTCAGTTGGTAGAGCACCACTCTGCAGTCTCTGAGGTCCCAGGTTCGATTCCTAGCACCGCAAATATAGTAGAAAGACATGGCAATCCGCTCCCAAGGCAATCCTGAAACTATCAGCCATTGAAAACCCTATGTTGTTGTTGTTGTTAGGTGCCATCAAGTCGGTATCTGACTCATAGCGACCCTCTGTACAACAGGGGAAACACTATTGTCAGTGCTTCTCTGCTGTTCATAGGGTTTTCAATGGCAGATTGATTTTTGGGAGGGGGTTGCCAGGTCCTTCTCCCAAGCCTACAGCTTCTGGTGTTCCCAGGTGGTCTCCCATCCGGGTACTAACCAGGCCCAACCCTGCTTAGCTTCCGAGATCTGACAGGATCGGATGCCACAGGGCTACCGCTGCAAGCAAAACCCTACAGGGGTCACTATGAGTTGGACACAACTCAATGGCACCTAACAAGAAGAGAAGATTAGAATAGGATCCTGTATGTGTTTACTGCTGAGGTGTAGGAGAAAGAGAGAGAGACAGTGAGTGAGACAGAGACACAGAGACACAGAGAGAGACAGAGAGAGAGAGAAAGAAAGAGAGAGAGACACACACACAGCGAGAGAGCAGTTAATTGAAGACGTGGAGAAAACTACAAAAGCAGCCAGACTTAAAAAGGGAAATAAAGGAATTGTAGTATACAAGAAACAAGGAAGTTATCAGGGAGTTTTGGGTTTTTTTGGTGATACTCAGGGGTTGAACCCAAGGCCTTACACATGCTCTACCACTGGTCTGCACCCCATCAGCCCCTTTTTTATTTTTTATTTTGAGTCAAGGTCTTACTAAGTTACACAGGCTGCCTCTGGCCTCAAACTCACAATCCTCCTGCCTCGGCCTCCTGAATCACTGGGATTATAGGCATGTTCCACCATACCTGGACTGGAGAGTCAACATGGACTGGAATTAAGTACCTTGATTCTGGAACCAAACCACTCGGGCTCAAATCCCTCCTTGACCACTTATTAACCATCATTATCTTGGGCCAATTAGTTAACACCTTGTGCTCAGTTTTCCTCATCTGGGGCCTTCTACTTAATGCCTGGAGCCTCAATTTTCCTTCTCTATCAAATGGGACTATAATAGTTCTTGCCTGCAGCCGTACCAAAGATGAAGAGAGGCAGGGAGAGAGAGAGAGGATGTGTGTGTGTGTGTGTGTGTGTGTGTGTGTGTGTGTGTTCGCAAGCATGCACAGTGGAAAGTGCTCTCTCATTCTCTGCGTGGGAGACACCAAGGGCTCAGATAGGTTACTCCTGCTCTCTGGAGTTGTGATGAGGGGAGTGGCAGACATGTCACCTTGCCAATCTTGGACAACTTCCGATGAAGTTAGGGAAAATGCAAGTTCCGCAGCAATGGACACAAACCATGGTCCCTGATTGCCCAAAGCGGGGGTTGCCTAGAGCCTCTCACCCTGCTTTCCACCTCCAGCTGTTTCACTCAAGACTCCCCAAGCAAGGAGAGCCAAAGCCTCCACCACTTTGGAACAGAGGATCTGGGAGCCTTGGGTGAGTTACAAGTATCATAGGATGCCAGTCCTCAGCCACAGTCTAAGCAAGGGCTAGCAGGGCCCCCTTGGTCTCTGCAGATGAACTCAGTGGGTGCCACTGGCCTTCAGAGTTTGGAAGTTTGGTCCTTAAACATGATCATCAAAGGCTTGTTAAAGCCCAGAGTGCTGGGCCCACCCCCAGGGTTCTGACTCAGTAGGTCTGGTGTGGGGGTGCAGAATTTGCATTTCTGACGAATTCCAAATGTTGCTTTTGCTGCTGGCATGGAGACTTATGGTCACTGTCCCAGAGTAACTGAGCATCGCTAAAGAGGTGCTGCCCCACACAATGGCTACATGCCCTTGGTAGACAAGGGCCTGTGGAGCTGCTGGAGCAGCTCATGTCCCAAGTGTACTTACTGGGGGAAGGGAGTTGGAAAAATGGAGACAGAGCAGGGCTCAGGAAAGGTGCACCTGGGAACCATTTTCTTCATATACATCTCTGCCATCTGCATCTGAGGCACCCTTGTAGCAGCTCCTAGGCCAGGTAATAAAGCCTGCTGTAACATTTCATGTGTACTTTAGGATGTTGTCATTATTTTGAAAGCTGTTACAAAAAACTTTAAACATGTTGAAAACCCAATTTCATTAATAAGAGAACTTTCAATGTTATACCTATCAGTAAAGGGGTAGGGATTTAGCTCAGTTGATAGAGTGCTACTCTGCAGTCTCTGAGGTCCCAGTTCGATTCCCAGCACCACAAAAGTGGGAGCAGGACATGACAATCCACTCCTGAGGCAATCCCAAAACAATCAGCCATTGAAAACCCTATGAGGGTCGCTTTGAGTCGGACACGACTCCACAGCACCTAACAACAACAACAACAACTTACCAGTAAAAGGAAGGCCCATTATTTTTTAAACAGATTTGCAACTGTAGAAAATGTTTGAATGGTTGTGAAAAATAGTTTAAATTTTAGTCATCTACATACATTGAAAATAAAGTTTTTCCCTGTTGACTATGAGGAATTTGAGGAGATCGATATGAAAAGAAAAGTCTTGACCAGGAGATGGTATAGCCATATCAAACACAGAATCTGAAGTAGAAAACTGTAAGTCAATAGAAGCAAGCTCAGGTTTACTCATCATATAATTTGAAAGGGGTTTATTTGGAAATTTTATATAAATTCAACACTTAATATCTTTTTAGTACTTCATATTTTGTTTTCCTTATCATAATTAAATAAGGAAAAAGTGGTGATTATTTTCACCAAACCCCACGTTAAAGCTTCCTGATCCACTCCAATTTATGCCAGGGTGCTGTGTAAATATAAGAATTTTCCAAAAGGGACAGAAAAAATGTAAAATAAAAGTTGCAATTTGATGAAAAGCCCTTAATGAATCTCACTATACTATATGCAATTTTAAAAATCATTCTAAACTTCATAGATATGTACATTTATCCCACATATTAATCAAAAAAGTTTTTTGTAAAATGTTTAAGGAGATGGAACCATCAACAATCCTATTGGATAATCTCAGTGTATGTATAAACTGAATTACCATTCTGTACCCCATAAATATGTACTATCAAAACACTCAATAATTTTTAAAAAAAAAAAAATTTTTCCATGTGTGCTATGTTAAAGAAAACTCTAGTAAGCACTGCTTTAAAGACAATGGCAAATTCTACTGGCAGCCAAGACAGCAAAAATTCACCATCTTCTTTGCTAATTGAATTCACATCTGATTCAGATATTGTGCTTCAGAGGAAGCCAAGTCTCTCCCAATCCAAAGCCAGCTATGTAATTCCATTCTCCTTGCCAATGGGTTTGGAGTAGGTAACATGATATGATTCTAAGCAATGAATTATATGAGGGAAAATTTTAGAGTAGGGCAGGGGGCATCTGGAAAGTTGTTGATTTTTGGTTTTGGGTTTTCTTGTCAGTGGGGACACAAAGAAGGGATATCCTTTATTTTGGTTTTTGGACATTATCAAATGAATCTCTGATGGTTGGAGTTGGTGCAGCCACATTGTATCCATAAGGAATCATTAATCATGACAACAACCCCATGTTTGGGATGGCAGAGTAGACAGACAGAAAGGATATTGGACATTGATGATCACAGAGCCATTCCTCTAGCAAGCCCTGGATCTTGCTTACCTCCAGCCTTCCAATTATGAAAGATAATGAATTTCCTCATTGTCTAAGTTATTTTTGTCTAGGTTTTTTTAACTACTTAAATCAAACTATCCTCACTGATGATACAATGTGAGTATCATGGTCAAATTTTGCATTGCCAAATTGCCTTCCAGACAATAGTTGTGCTAGTTACTTTGTCATCACTGTGACAATATACCTACCTGAGCAAAATAACTTAAGGAAAGATTTATTTTGGCTCACAGTTTTGGAGGTTTCAGTCCATCATGAGGGGAGGGCATGGTAGAGTGGAGCAACTCATCTCATGATGGCCAGGCTGCAGAGAGAGAGAATGTCTGCGCTAGTAGGCTTCTTCCTTCTTTCCCTTTGTTCTATTGTGGTCCTCAGCTTATGGGGGGATGATGCTGCCCACCTTCAGGGAAGGTCTTCCCCATTTACTTAATCCCCTCCGGAAACACCCTCACAGACACACTCAAAGACGCGCTTTACTAATTTTACTAATACTCCTACATGCTTCCCAATCCCGTCAAGTTGGCCATCAAGATTAACTACCACAGCAGTCTCAGAGGACACTGCACTGGTAGGAGTAGTGAATGCCTGTCTCCCCTTACCAGCATTGTTGCTGTTGTTAGGTGCCGTCGAGTCAGGTCTAACTCATAGCAACTCTATGTGCAACTACACGAAACACTGTGCCATGATCGGCACTATGTCAGTGTTTCTCTGCTATTCATAGGGCTTTCAATGGCTGATTGTTTTAGGAGTGGGCTTCTGGGTCCTACTGCCAAACTCACAGCACCTGGTGTTCTCAGGCAGTCTCCCATCCAAGGGCTAACCAGGCCCAATCCTGCTTGTTGTTGTTGTTAGGTGCCGTCGAGTCGAGTCCCACTCATAGCGACCCTCATAAGGTTTTCAATGACAGATTGTTTCGGGATTGCCTTGGGAGTGGGTTGCCATGTCCTTCTCCCATTTTTGTGGTGCTGGGAATCGAACTCAGGACCTCAGAAACTGCAGAGCAGCACTCTACCAACTGAGCTAAATCCCAGCCCTACCAGCATTAGAGCTGCTGTAATTCTCTGCCAGTTTGAAAGGCAGCATTGCATTAAAATTGCTAGGGGCTGCCCATCTAGTCGGGAAGAAGAGCTGCTATAAGGATCCTGACCTCCTTAGCTACAACCTCAGGCCGCTGCCTTAATCACAGTTGGTCTGCCTGCTGCTTCCAGCAGGCCTGGCAGGACTTCTGCTTTCTAATGCTTAATTCCAATCATAAAATGTGCTTAACAGTAACACATTTGCATTTAAATGGTACAGAGTCTTATTTTATGTTGTTTGATCATATCTTATTTCATTTATTTTTGATTACCACCAATCTTCTTCCAATTAGTTATTTAAACCATATTCGTGCTCATGAGCATGAATTGTAAAATTACATAATTAGAGAAAATTATCTGATATGAGGGAGAAGGACCCAGCAACCCACTCCCAAAAACCAATCTGCCATTAAAAACCCTATGAATAGCAGAGAAGCAAGGACAATAGTGTTTCGCCTGTGGCACATAGGGTTGGTATGAGTCAGACACCAACTTGACAGCACCTAACAACAACAACAGCATCTGATATGTGTTATTAAGAAAAGATGTGAGAATGTGGATTCCATGATTAAAAATAACTTGCACTAATCAAATTTCTCAACAGAAATTCCAATTCATAGTCATACAAATACTCAATAGACATGGAAATATGTCCGACCTTACTATTGATCAAGACAAAGTACTGTAGACATGACAGTTTGTGCCTAACAAATGGTCAAAGTTTTGTAAATGTGATAACACGATGTTGGAGAGGATTTCAGGAGACAGGATCCCCCCATTCATACATGGCAGGAGAGAAAGTGGCCCAATCTCTTGGGGAGAACAGTGTGTATCAAGAGGCTTAAATTAGTTCTTTCTTTACTCTTCCTGAAGAGAGAACTCTTCTCTAAGGGAAGAATAGTCTGAGATGCCCAGTAGCATATATACATGGTCATCCATAGCAGCATAATTTATTATGGTGAAAAACTGGAAAATATTTTGAAAAATTAATAGTTACCCTCAAACAATTAATCCATGTGCAAATTTCACTTACATTTTTTCTGGAATTTTCTACAAGTAAAGTGCATATGACCCAAAAAAAAATTTTTTTTAATTTCTAGTGCTAGAAAGTTCTAGTCCTGGTTCAGGAAAAGACAACAAAGTTTGATATCCCTAAGACATCCTTAGCTTTAAGACATCCTTGGAAGATGTCTTCCTGGGAACTGTTAATAATTACCATGGTAATTGCTAATATTCATTGAGCAATTACTACGAGCCAGATATTATGCAGAGCACTGTACTTTTAACATTGCACTTAATCCCTAGAGCAGCCCCATAAGGTAGACACTAGAATTATTGCCACATTAAGAAAAATTAGATTATGATTTTGAGGATTCAGCGATTCACGAAAGGCCATTTAGAGATTACAGCACAATCAAACTAGGCTTGACTCTAACAAACCAAGACTGGCTCCAGAGCAAAAACCAATACGTGGTTTTATTTATGCAATTTCAGCCTCTCTTAAAACTCCCTTCAGGCTCTGCCCCTAAAACTAAAACCATTCTTAATATCTAAGGAATTTAGTTTTCAATATTCTTTGAGAGAAAACCACGATTTAGAGCTAAGAAATAAGCCAGGCATGGTGGCACATGCTTGTAATCCCAGTGATCTGTGAGGCAAACAAGACAGATCATGAGTTTGAGGCCAGAGGCAGCCTGTGTAACTTAACAAAACCCTTTCTCAAGATAAAAAAAAGTTTTAAAAGTTGGGAGCTAAGGGAGCAGCTCAGTAGCAGAGTACTTGCAAAGTATGTGTGAGGTCCTGGGTTCAACCCCCAAGTACTGCAAAAAAGAAAAGAAGAAGAAGAAGAAGAAGAAGAAGAAGAAGAAGAAGAAGAAGGAGAAGGAGAAGGAGAAGGAGAAGGAGAAGGAGAAGGAGAGGGAGAGGGAGAGGGAGAGGGACAGGGACAGGGACAGGGACAGGGACAGGGACAGGGACAGGGAGAGGAGAAGGAGGAGGAGGAGTAGCAGCAGCAGCAGCTAAGAAATAGGTAAGTACAAAGATACAATTAATGTAGTTACAAGCACAGAGTCTTTGGTTTGAAGAGTATTTTATTAGTTACTTATTCCAGAAAACAAACCATATTTATATAATGTCAAATTAATTTATATGTTAAAGACACTAAGGGAATTTAAAATGATTCTTACCTACTTATTGAGTTACAGATAGATTTTTCTTTCCAAAACTATAGTAATAGTTTTTTTTAATCTTTATTAAAAATAAACTATTTCTTCTAATGCAAAAAAAAAAAAGAAGTAAATAGCCATAGAAAGTTTGTTCTCACTTAAAGAACAGCATCATCAGGTTTGGCTTCTCCAGGGTTAGCCCTGTGCAGTCATGTAGGATCCCATGTTTAAAGGGGCTCTGTGCTTGATTTAATGTCCAGCTGTCACTACCTTCTAATTCTTAATAAATTTTCAACAAGACATCTCACATTTTCATTTTGCACAGGGCCCTCCAAATTGTGTCACCAGTCCTGCTAGTCACAGGTGAATAACTATGTCTGAAACCTTGAAACCTCATTTAAAAAGACATACTGTTTGGGGTCTGGAGTTGTGTTCTTTGCATTTTATTACCTATCTAGACCTGATGCCTATAGAGAAAGTATTTTCTCTGGCCTAAATGAACCTACCTGCAAATTTTGCCAGTGAGTGCCATTTTAACACTGCCCTGGAAAGGCCCATGCCCCATCCTGTGGGATCTGGCTCATCAGACCCCACTGGGTCCCGTCATGCCAGGTTTAACAGCCAGTGTGTCACCTGCATCAGGAAAGGCTTTGCATGCTTAGAACTCCAGAGATCCTCCAGACGAAAATTATAGACACTCCCTAGTAAATAGTGTTCAATAAGGTCATTGTCAGGGGGACAGGTAGAATTGTGTTAGTTATATGGCCCTACTCTTTTCATTGAGGTAGTGGCTGTGACAGTAGTTTAGTACAACCAAAACACATCACCAGTAAACTAATTTTTAGCACATTTGTGAATAGTATAGATCACCAAGCCTTGTTTCTGTGGAAATAATGAGCTCTTATCCACCTTCCCTCTGTATTCTCCTGCTTTAGAAACAGGGTCTATCTTACACTGTTGATGGGACTGTAAACTGATTCAACCACTTTGGAAATCAATATGGAGCTACTTCAGGAAACTAAAAATAAAACTTCCATACAACCCAGTTATACCACTACTGGGAATATACCCAAGGGGAAATGAGTCATCATACCACAAAGAAACCTGCATCTCCCTATTCAATGAAGCACTTTTCATAATAGCAAGGATATGGAACCAACCAGAGTACCCATCAACAGAAGAATGTATAAAAACTATGGTACACATACACAATGGAATACTACTCAGCAATAAAAAATGAAGTAATAGCATTTGCAGCAAAATGGATGAAACTGGAGAACATCATCTTAAGTGAATGAACACAAGCTCGGAAAGAGAAATACCATATGTTCTCACTCATATGTAGGAGCTGAGTCATACTTAAAGGAAGAAAAAAATCCTATACATAAATTGATATATTAAAAATGCACAATTAAACTTAGTGTAGAAGGAATGTAGAAGGAGGGAGGGAGCTAGCAGAAGGAAGTGAAGATTGGAGAAGATGGAATGGGGAGGAGGGTCAGTGTGAAGGAATGAAGGGGGAGAGGTCAATCTCAATGTAAACAGCACAACTTCATGAGTATATTGGAAAAATAGGGGAGTATAACCCAAATAAGCATCAGAGTTTTACTACATAATAGCCATAAGCCTCCATAAACTTTGTGAGTTGATGAAAATTTTCCTAGATGTGATATAAAGGATGCATAATGGAAAAAGCCAATGCTGTGTTGCTCTGTACCCCATCATCATTTACGAATAAAGGGGAAAAAAAGAAAAAAAAAGAAATAGGGTCTAGTACAAAATAACATTAGGCCTCTGGAAAAATGAGTGCTTCTGCCAAATCCCTGGGTTTCCTAAGGATGCTTCGAGCTATTGTGTCTATAAGTCCAGGATCTAGACATGGCCAAACAGGAGCCATGGGGAGAGCAGGAATGTTACTGGGGAAATATAACAAAGAAATGTGTAGGAGTATATGAAACAAATTGAATTTAGTTGTTAGTTCCTCTAATCCAACTAAAACCTCTTTTTGCTCCCTTGTTCCATGACATACAGATTTTTCACAAATATTTGCTTACCAAAATTATTCAAATAACTACAGAGGATTCTGTTGACTGTCCACACAGCACCCATTCTTCTGTCTTCCTTCTTCTGAAAACCCTGATTTTGTTCTTTGATTGTTGTTGTTGTTAGTTGCCATCAAGTCAGTGTCTGACTCATAGCAACCCTATGTACAACAGGCAAAACACCTGTTTCTCTACTATTCATAGGGTTTTCAATAGCTGATTGTTTGTTGTGAGTGGGTCGCCAGGTCCTTCTCCCAAGCCTACAGCACCTGGTGTTCCCAGTCAGTCTCCCATGCAAGTATTAACCAGGCCCAACCCTGTTGAGCTTCTGAGATCTGACGGGATCACACGCCACAGTGATACAGCTGCAGGCTGACTTTGATTGCTAGTCATTCATTGAGGATGTCTTGTGCTCCAATTGTAGAGAAGGGAAAAGTTTGCTGGAAGTTTCTAGAGAAGTTCTATCTTGTTTTTAAGAAATAACAATGGGGAAATCAGACTCTCTCACCTAACAGGGGCGAGCTGGGAAACATCTTGTCTCAACTGCTTCTAACCACCGTTTTGCAGCTGTGAAGAAAGCCAGGCTGAAGCCAAGGTCAGTTCCTGGAAGAGCACAGAGCAGAAAGAACTGCAGAGAAATAGAATCAAAACCTGGATGGAGCCAAGCTTGAAATGCATTCTTTCTAGGCTTCTCATTCTACAAACCAGAGAAAATCTTTATTTTTTAGCTTGCTTGAGCTGGCCTTTCTATCACCAGCAGAGAACACACAGAATGACCCTTCACGTTAGCATCATTCTGGGGTTGTGAAGGGGCTCCAAACTCCAGCCTAAGTATTTACTGTATTTAATTACTCTGCGCATGTCCCTACTTCTCCAAACCTCTGTTCTCTTATCTAGTAAAACTGGCCTCTTTAATACTTGTCCTATTTGCTTTGGGGAATGCCACAAAGTTGGAAACATAAAAAACGTGAAAACCTTTTGAAACATATAACTCCTGTACATCTATGAGATACTGTTACTCTTAGAGTAAATAAATAAAAACCTGTCCAAACAATCCACTTGCTTTCCTGGGTACATGTACATGAATAACATTGCCTTGACTTGAGTTCTGTGTTCTTTCTTCTTTCCCTTCCCCCGCCATGCTTAGCACCTCAAACACGTGTGGTGGATGGTGACGGCTTTCCAAAATCATTTTTCTCCCCATTCATCAGATTCCTAAAATACCCAACAAAAAGATTCAGTAATTTAAAAAAGGGATCTCATCTTTAAAAGCCCTTCCTATTCTATATCAGAGCAGCATCAGAGATGTGGTACTTCTGAGGCTTTTGGAGGCTGGGGAAAAAATTGTCTAATCCTGGAACAGGCAGAGTATGGGGTACATTTATCCTCCTAAAAGGTAAATGAAATTGTCAAAAGCATGTAATGGATTGGCAGAATTTTAAATGGGAAGTGTGCGTGTTTTTAGAAACGCACTAACTTGTGATCATTCACCACAGAGGGAAATTAAACTAAGGTAAGGAAAAAAGAAAAATCCGGGTTGCAAAAAACACACAAATGCAGAAAGAGGACCATCAAGAACCTGGGAGACCAACTGGTCAATTAAGTACCATGTAAAGATTTCCAATTTTCTTGTAGTAAATTATTTATTTAGCTCCTCCATACCATCAATATATTTTACAAGTTTAATACCCAAATTATAGCTGGCCCACCCATTTATGGCCCCATAAATGAGCCCTGACTTACCAATGTGAATTCTTGTTCCGGGCAGTGTCAGATTTAGATTGGATTTGGATCTATTGCTTTTATCCTTATCAGACATTTCGAGGCTGATATTTTATTGCTATATTTAAAATGAGAAGTGCTTTAAAATAGACTTAGGAGGGAGAACAACTGATTCCTGCCCCGATATGTCATTTCCTGACTTCACATCCAACTATAATCTAGGTTAAAGGGTTGGAAGTACACACACAATCCTTCTCCACCGAACCTCCCCCTACACAGGGAATTTTCTTGGAAGAAAGTGAGTGATTATAAAAAATCTTAAGTAAGAGTAGTCTGAGCTTTCAGTAGTAAAACTGACAGGCCATTTCCATGTCTATATACTTTGTAAGTCAAGTGAATACTAAAGAATATAATGAAACACATTTAACCACTTAAGTCTGAAAAGATATGTGGTGCTAAATTGTCAAGTGTTGTTTTTCCAGGTTTGGATTTTGTAAAATACAAAGAATAGACCAATAAATTAATGGCAGAAGAGAAGACTAACATATGAAACCTAGGGAATAGCTTTCATTTACAGTTAAAAGTATAATAGATCTGAGATTAGTAAACCCTACCATTGTAAATATGAAAACAAATGCAAGATATGGCTAATGGCATCTAAAATTACAATAGTACCTGATTGTGGTTGTTAGGCCATTTTTCCTTATGTTACCATTTTATTTCACATTTGCATTATGTTTGCTTTTTAAGATTTTCATAATAGATTTTTTTAATGGACCATAGAACACCCAACTTCCACCTAAGTTTCACAGAACTTAGTCAGGCTCCACAGGAAGAACAGGCATTGTCAAAGTTCAGTCCTCGACCTACCCCTGGGAGAAGCCAAGAATAGGCCAGGCCTGAGAGCTTACAATTCTTGCATAAAAATGGACCTCGCCCACAGAAATATACCAAGGAAGAAATAAGATATTTGTTATTATGGGAAATTATTGAGGAAAAAAAAGAAAAATTATCTTATCAAAGAAGTCATTTTAAAAAATATAATCAATCAGCTTTAGAGTTGCAGCTACCCTCCTCCACCCTAGGTCCACACTAGCACATCATCCCTTAAGCTAGCTACATAATTTGGGGAGCCCAGTGCAAAATGAAAATGTGGAGTCCCTTGTTCAAAAAGCAGCGGGAGCTTGGTGCAGTGGCACACACCTATAGTGCCAGCTACTCTGAAGGCTGAGGCAGGATGATCACTTAAGGCCAGGAGTTTGAGGCCAGTCTGAGCAACACAGTGAGACCCCATCTCAAAACAAAAATAGGATAAGCAAATAAAAAGCAGGAGGAAGCCAGGCACAGTGGTGCACGCCTGTAATCCCAGCAACTTGGGAGGCACAGGCAGGAGGATCTCAAGTTCAAGACCAGAGGCAGCCTGTGTAATTTAGCCAGACCCTGTCTCAAAAAGTATATATAAAAAAAAAAATCGGCTGAGGATGCAGCTCAGTGGTCCAGCACTTGCAAAGCATGCAAGGATGAGGCTTGGGTTCAAACCCCAGTACCGGAAAAAAAAATTAATTAAAAAAAAAAAGCAGAAGGAAATACCATTAAAGGTATTAAGTTATAAAGCTCTTTCCTTTCCTTCCTGATCTCTCTACTTGTCATGGTGTGCTCATATTTGCTATCTGATGTTATAACAAATAAAAGTTAAAATTTTAAATTATGGGCACAAATTTTACCATTCACTTTTATATTGTGCAATGTCAGTTTTAAATGCAAATATGAGTATTTAACTTATAAGAAGACTCATCAAAATTATTCAATTTGTGTTTCATACCTCCCACATGCATATATATTTGTCCTTATCAGAGAAGTGAAAATGCCACACAAAATAAATTCAACTGGTTTTCTTTCACTTCTCAATATGTACATATTTTACCAAAATCTACCTTTGCCTTACTGATGAGTAAGGAAGATTAGAAAGAAAAAGGTACTGTGGCTTGCCCTCTCTTTTTTTTTTTTTTTTTTTTTCCCTTTATGTCACCATTTGCAGCATCAGTGGTGATGACTGGAGAGAAGTAACATGAATGAGAAAGGAGACAATAGGGCTCCGTAGTCATTTGTGTTGCTTAGAACTGCATAGCCCTTTGCCTGCAGTTCGTAGAGAATTCTGTACAGAAAGTTTCACATGGAAAGTATGGCCTCTGGGAGCTTTCAGCTCGCTAGCTGACCCAGCCCTCAGTAACACTACCTGTCCTGCCAGCCCTCTGCACACATGGGTTTCACATCCTCAGAGTCATTTATCTCAGATCCAAAACAGTGAAGAAAAAGACAATTGCAACTACACCGAACCCGTGCAGACTTTTTTCCTGCCATGATTCCCAAAACAATACAGTACAACAACTATTTATACAGTATCTAAATTGTATTCATCATTGTAAGTAATCTACAGATGATTTACAGAATACAGAAATATGTGCATAGGTTATATGCAAATATAGTATCATGTTGTATAAGGGACTTCAGTGTCCTCAGGCTTTGGTATCTGAGGCTGTTCCTGGAACCAATATCCTGTGAACACAGAGGGATGGCCCAACCCATTTTGAGTCTCACTGAGTTCCCATGCACTGGGAGTCCATCAGAATTTTGGATTCATGAGTCATCATGAGCGCCACATGCAAATGAGGTGACAAGGAACATAGAACATGAATATTTCAGGGGTCTCCTCATGCACATGCTCTGTGTCCCACTGGACTTTATTTATAAAATACAAGCTCCAAAATAAGATTAAGAACTATAAGGTGGTGTCAGCCAAGCCCTAAGCCAAATGTAAGCTGAGTGCCAGGCCCTGTGCCATTGCACAAGTCCATGAAGGTCTGTCTGCCACCAAACCACTTCCTGGGAAGAGTCCAAGGGATGAAAGAGTCCAGGGGAGAAGCGTCCTCCTCTTTCTTGTGCTATTGCCCTCCACATACCTATCCCGACCTGCCACAGTTTCTTCTGTTTTGAGGAAATGTAAAATAGCTCCTCTTCCAATTCAACAATAGAAAAACAGACTCTGTTCCCACGGCTTATGCCTTTCCTATTTCCTCTTAAAATAGTATTTATGCCTCATGCAATGAACAAAATTCAGTGAATACTCACTGTTGCCAAATTTTAAAAGCTACATGGTAGAGAGCAGAGTTTTCATTTATTTTGTTACCTAGGCATAACTGTAGTAGGGGAAAATAAGCTCCTTTTTAAAATTATGGGTTGGCAATTTTTAAATTTTTATATGCAATGCTACTTTTTATGAATAAAGAAAGAGCTCAACTAAGAAAAATAACAGGTTTTGGATAAAATCCATGCATTTCTATATGCAAAGCAACTACAGAGGAAAAAATGACTAGGCTCTGGAAAAATAAGGAAATGGTGAATTTATTAGGATTGCATATATGACACCAATAAATACTTGGAAAAATTTTTTTCACTCATTGAAGAATGATTTCTGAGGGGGAACCTTTTCCCAATTTGTTGGGGGTTTTTTTCCCCATCATTTTCTCTGTCTCTTCCCCACCTAGCAATCCTTGAGTTCCCAGGTTTGTAAACTACTTAACAAAGAAACAAGACCACAGAGCTGCTCTTGTTGCCCATGTTTCTTTCCTCATTTTGCACCTGTTTAGAAATGTTTTTGATTCAACTCTACGAATTGGTAACTGTCCAAGTTAGGAGGGGGGAAAAGTAGATGATTCCCTTTGGCTTTTTGAAGGCTCAGAATGGCTTCCTAACACAGCCTGCTCACCAAACCACTGTCTTCCAAAATTTAAGATCAAGAGGTCACATGGCCAGGTTGTTGTAGATTAAAGCAGTGACCTCTCAGTGAGTGAATAAAAAACTCCACATCCTTTTCCAAGAGCCAATTTTTTTCGGCGCTTAACAGATTCAATATGCCTCCTGGCGCACAGGCGTGTCCTTCTCCAGAGGTAGAGAAACTCACAGGCCCAACTTTACTACAATGATAACTCGGGCAGCCAAGCACACATTCCTCACTTTGTTCATAATCCCCATTAATTAGCCCTTGAATGTGGCCAAATTCCAACTAAAATCATTTTATTCGGCCCTACTTACACCTTTCCTGGAACTCTAAAAGGCCATCACTCTTCCTCGTGCTGGGCAGCCTTCCTGAAGCTGGTTGGCTGTCTGTCATAGTCAGCAAGTGGTTGTAGCTCAGGGGAAGGAAGCAGGAGGAGCTGGCAGGTAGATGCTGAATAACACAGGGGCACAGACATAGGCTTTTTTCTGCATATCGTTAGGGGGCTGAGTGCTGTGGAGTAAAAGTAGCCTTCAAAACATAGAACACCTACAGACTAGATAATCCACGGGGACAGAATGTATATTCATGGTTTCCAAGAAATGGGGGAAGGGTCAAATGGGAAATGATCAATCAATGGGTAGTGGGTGTTCTTCTGGGGTGAGGACAAACTGGAAACTGGAGAGAGGTGGTGATTGGACAACATTGTGAATGTACCAAGTATCACCGAACTGAACCTTCTCAAATGGTGAATCAGGGGCTGGAATGAGGCTCAGTTGTAGAGCACTTGGCTAGCATGTGTGAGGTTCAATCTATGGCACTGAAAATTTACTTCACTGATTGATTAATTAATTAGTTAAGTATTATGTTATGTGAATTTCTCCTATGCTTAAAAAATGTAAACCACTGTTCTCAAAGATTTTCTCAAGATTTCATTCACTTTCATTGTTTGGTCAATTCTTTCATGAGACAAGAGTTTTAAAGGTACATTTTGAGAGACAATTCACATCACCAAATAACTCTATACGTGAGTTTAAGAACTGATCAATGAGTCTGTTCAATCTTCAAGAGGAAAGGGTGGTTTTCTCCATTACTCCAATGAACTTTATCTCTTCTTCCCTAAGTGTAGACAGTGGAAGGTAAAAACTAAGAAAAAAACAAACCAAAACCAAGATGACCTGAAAGTAGAAGTGGGATTATCAGAGAGATTATCAGGGATTGGGAAGTGGGGGGAGAAGGGGGGAAGAAGAAGGGTAGATGGACATGATCAATGCACAATGTACACATGAAGTGTGGAAATGTCGATGTGAATACTACTAATTTGTACAATTAATATGTATATTAGTAATTATATGGCCTGAAGTCATACTACTGTGGCATCCAATCCCATCAGATTTTGGAAACTAAGCAGGTTTGGGCCTGGTTAGTACTTGGATGGGAGACCGCCTGGGAACACCAGGTGCTGTAGGCTTGGGAGAAGGACCTGGCAACCCACTCCAAAAAATTAGTCATTGAAAACCCTATGAATAGCAGAGAGACACTAACAGTACTGTTTCACCTGTTGTACATAGGGTCACTATGAGTTGGACACTGACTTGCCAGTACCTAACAAGATTGAGAAGTAAAAGATGCTTGTCTCTGGATGAAGCTGTTTTCTCACACTGTAGAATCTCACACATTAAAATAGAGATCCCAGAAGCAATGGCATCATGGTGTGCCGTGAGCCTTGTTGTTCACTATGAAAATAATAGGTTTCGCTGCAAGGGGACACCATGTACTGAAATGAAGGGTGCAGTATGGACCAGTGCTCCCACCTCCAGTTGCCAACCCACCTGCTTTGTGTATCTTGAAAGAGACAACTTTGGTGTGGAGTGGGCTCACTAGACCCACAGAGCTCCACTTGTCCCATGAAGCACTTGTCCCAGTGCCCCATGAAGCAGTCATTAAAACAAGGTAGGAGTCACACATGCCAAACTATTACACAATCCAGCCCAGACAGGGGCTTACACACCTATTTATGAATGTTCCCCTGTCAAATGCATGCAAAGCAGAACTGCTAGGCTATGAGCTAATTGATTTGATCAATGTTTCTAGTTCTCTTTGAAACCTTATTTAAAAAAAAATAATAACCAAAGCATGTCTATGTTTTAAAAGTGTACATTCAGTTTGAATCTTTCATCACACCAACTGTGACAGATGCATAACCCCAACTGGCTCGGTGCCCCAATTGCTTGAGTTTCTGAGTCTCCATAAACCCTTATTTACTAACTCAGGATTGCCCAGCTGTCCTTGCTAAGCTGTAGCTTTGCCCAGTATATAATTAGTGCTGAATTGTTGGTTTGTCTTCCAGTAAGAACATCTAGCATACAATAAAATTTAGAAAACCTGTCAGCACTTTTTGTCATAGAATCAGAGAACCCAAGAGACTGTAGAGGGTTTATATTCCAAATGCCTCATTTTAGAAATGGAGCCCAGAGAAGTTGAATGGCTTCTTCGAAATCCCACAGTAGGTTAGTTCTGGTGTAAGCCTAGAATCTAGGCTTCTGATGTCCTTGGATCCACGCCATGGGATCACTGGTTTTGATCTGCCACTTTGTCCTTCTTTACTCAAGAAGCTCCAAAGCCAAGGGGTGATGCAATTTCAGAAATGCACCATGATATCACTTTTAAATTATTTTTCCACTCAGGGCATAATGAAAAAAAACAAAGTCAAACAGTACCTTAGAAATCTGCATTACATCTCACACATATGTCTCCACTGGCAGTAGGCAAACCCATCAGGCAGGGCCCTTGCTGAAACCTTAAAACAAACCAGGCCAATTCTGAGGTCTAGACAGGACCCAGACAGGGCTTCCCGAAGCTTTGAAATGCTGCTTTAGAACTGGGTAATTTAGAGGCAATTTAACCCAGAAGCCAAACTGACATTCAGAACATTTATTTTGAAAACATTGTTAAAGCATCCGCTTGCCCTTTAACTATGTTGGTCTCACTCTGGGCAGACCAGCTAACATTGCAGTGAGGAAGGTGCAAAGCTCACTAACTCCATACATCCTAAACCAAGAAACGTGCAGCTTCCTTCCTAGGCACTCTGACACAGGGCCCAGGAGAAACTCAGTTTGGCAAAATCTCTATATATTCTCCTCTATTGCTTTTGCAGCCATGGAAGGTTACACTTTCAGCACTATTCTTATGTCCCTGAGTTCTGGGAATCATTTTGACCATAACTTTGGTTCAACACAGCCTAATGACTCCTCTGTGGAAAAGTGTCACCAGTGCAGAACCTGATCTTGCAACTTGTAGTTATTTACAATTTTTCTTTTTAGTGAAAAAATGAGTGCTCCCTGGATGCCTGTGTTCTAGGGTACATAGACTGGGCCATAATCTTTTCTAGAATTAAGCAACTGGGAGCCACAATTAGGATGCCAAAAATCCTATCACACTCTCAGTGTTGCACATTAAGTGGAATTCCTAGTATATAAGCAATTGTTATTATTTTAGCCTCACTTTCTTTATGGATTCTGCTTTACATTGGGAGTACTCTTTTTTCCCTGTTGTTGTATATGAAAGTTTGGTCAATGGTATGTAAGAGGTACAGAACATGCTGCTTACGTCACAGCAGTGGTGGCTATGTGGTCCTTAAGGTTGAAAAAGAACAGCTATTCTACCCACAATATGTGATTATGAATGCTATTGTTAATTACCTTAAAAAGATAACTGTAGGAAATAGCACTGGGCTCTGATGGGTTCTGCAACCTCTGGGTGTCTTCCTTTAATCCTTATTAGTCATTTTAAATTCAGCTTTTTAAAAGTCTTTGTCCAATTGCCCTTCGGGAACAATAAAGTGGCAATTAGGTATGACAAAGGCGCAGAATAGACACAATTACTTATTGCGATAGTAAAAGAAAAAGGATGGCTCTATGAACCAATCAAACCAATCTGCGAAAGAGAATGGGCTTCTGGACCTTGTGAAAATGTATCCAAATATTTGCAGAATGTATTTTTGGCTACCTCCCTATAGAGAGATTAAACCATTTTCATTTATCAGAGAATTTACTACCATTACATTTTATATTAATTTAACGACTTTGATCAGGCAATCATCATTTATTTGCCTAAATTACCAGTCCCTTAGTACTTCATCAGCAAAGGGAAATATTTCATAGAACATGAGGCAAAGCCTCTAATTACTATTAGAGCATAATTTAAAGTAACTTCAACAGGTATTGTAATTTTGACCAATTGAGTTACTAATTTGGAGAATCAATTATCTCCTGGTCCCTTTTAATTTCCTGCCTTGTTTAATTGGCAGTGGCTGTCCAATTACATATCTGGCATGGTGGTATTTGCATCGGTAAATCTTCAGCCAGTTGGTCAATAGAACCTGGTGGTAAGATCATAGTTTTTTGGGTTTGAAGACTTTGAAATGTTTTTGCATCAAATTTATTCATCAACTTTTCATCATTTGTCTTAAAGTTTAAAAATATTAAACAATCTTATTCACATAACTCATCTGGCTTGGCAATTTTAAAAGACAACAAGTTTCAAAAAAGGAAAGAAAAAGAAAAAAAGAAAGGAAAGAAGGAAGAAAAGAAAAAGGGAACAACCTGCTAGATGGTGGCAAAAACAGAAAAATTAGATAATCTTATTCAATGCTGCAAGGTGAAACTAGTACAGCCATATACTGCTAATGACAATGGAAGTTTTTCATACCTTTGGAAAGCAGCAGAGCCATACAAGATATAATATGTCCAGCACTTTGATCCATAATGACATATCTAGAGGAAGTAATTTAATAATTATCCTGGGAAATAATTCCATAGGAAAAAAAGCTATATTCCAAAGATGTTTTTTCAATGCTAACTTTAAAAGTGACAGAGGATAGCAATAATAAAAACACTAATAAAAACTGAAACAAAAGTCTAACTATAAATATTTAAATAAGCTATGTCAATAAAATTCAATATGGGTTACGACTAAACATCAACAAAACAAAAATCCTTACGACTGGGTCAGCACGCAACTTCACATTAAATGGAGAAAAGATTGAGGTTGTCCAAGATTTTACTTTGCTTGGCTCTATAATCAGCACCCGTGGAAGCAGCAGTCAAGAAATCAAAAGATGCATCGCTCTAGGAAAAGCTGTGGCAAAAGATCTCTTTAGAGTATTGAAAAGCAAAGATGTCACATTGAAGACGAAGGTGCATCTGACTCATGCCATGGTATTTTCAGTGGCATCATATGGTTGTGAAAGCTGGACATTGAACAAGAGAGACAGAAAAAGAATTGATGCTTTTGAATTGTGGTGCTGGAGACGTCTGTTGACTATACCATGGACTGCCAAAAGAACCAACAGATCTGTCCTAGAAGAAGTACAACCAGAGTGCTCCTTGGAAGCAAGAATGGCCAGACTGCGTCTTACATATTTCGGACATGTAGTCAGGAGAGAACAATCCCTGGAGAAGGACATCATGTTTGGAAGAGTGGCAGGTCAACGCAAAAGAGGAAAACCCTCCACCAGATGG
>VMDO01002868.1:0-32104 GCA_007922755.1 Pedetes capensis | reverse complement strand
TATCTATGACATGAACTGCAATGGGCAACCCATGCAATGGGGTGATCATAACAATGTAAAGAGGAGTACCCCAATGGATCAGATCAAAGGCAGTGCAGTAGGGGTGGTCATCTCTTACAGCAAAACTCCAGTGCTTTGGGAGGTACAAAGCAGAAGCTGCCCTATCCATTCAAGGGACTGCAGAGGGGCATGTGAAGTTGACATTCGAGGGTTCCAGAAATAAAAGGGGTTACTACGGAGAAGGTTCTGCACCAAGGAAAAGATGTACCATATTTAGGGACCATCAAGGGGTTCTATTTGGCTGGCTTGTGAGACAAACACACAGGAAAAGTGACATATTTGCCTAGAAAGAAAGCCAGCATCTTATCATGGAAGACTAAAGAGTTGAAGGTTTATTTCTGAAAGCAATGAGAGACACCCCCCCACCGTGTGTCTGTCAGTTTGCTGTACTTTGGGGGCTTGCGTGTTGCTGTGGTGCGGAAAACCTCATGCTATGATATTTTCAGTCACATCATATGGTAGTAAAAGCCAGACAATGAATAAGGGAGACAGGAGAAGAATTGATGTTTTTGAATTATGTTTCTAGAGACAAATATTGAAAATATCATGGACTGCCAAAAGAACTAACAGATCGGGGTTGGGGATTTAGCTCAGTGGTAGAGCACTTGCCTTGCAAGTGCAAAGCCCTGGGTTCAGTCCTGGGCACCAAAAAAAAAAAAAAAGAAAAAGAAAAAGAAAAAAGAAACATCCATCCTAGAAGAAATGCAACCAGAGTGCTCCTTAGAAGCAAGGATGGCTAGGCTGCATCTTACATATTTTGGACACGTTGTCAGGAGGGACCAATCTCTGGAGAAGGACATCATGTTTGAGAGAGTGGTGGTTCAACGAAGAAAACTAGAAAGACCCTCAACTAGATGGATTGACATCATGTCTACAACAATAGGCTTAAACATAAAAAAAAATTGCATACCTGGCACAGAGTAGAGTAGTGTTTCATTCTGGTATACATAGGGTCTCTAAGAGTTGGACCTGACTAGGCAGCACCTAACAACAACGAGAGACAATGCTTTAGAATAGAGAGGGGCCACATTTTATAATTAAAAGGAGAACAGGAGAAGCTAAGTTTGAATCTTGAGTCTGTCACCTGCTAACTTTGTAAGCTTGAGCAAGTTACTTCAGCACGTTGAGTCCTGGTTTCCTCATCTATACAAAGGTATGATTTACTTCTTAGTGTGATTGTGTGTATTAAAGATTAAGTACCTTTCACCTAACAGATACCATGTAAATTGTACTTACATTGTTATTAAGAGTAATCAGATACCAGGGAGGAAGCTGAATGAGAGCAAGGAGAAGGTGCTTCAATAACCAGGGCACAGGCCCTTCCTGTGCTAGGCCACACAAAAGGAAATGTTGGTGCCAAATGGCAAGAGGAAGTGAAGTCAGGCATCACCACGGAGGAAGAATCCATAGGTCGGGCCAAGAGGGATCCAGGTTTGGTAAGGTATAAAGCTTATATCATTTGGAGGCCCCTTATAAGAAAAAATAAATAGAGTATTAAGTTTCAAGTAAATGTTTATTTAGAAAGAGAAATCATAACAAATTACAAAATTGAGAAATCTGACAATGTCACTAAAAAACCTTTTACCTTTTTCTTTCTTTCTTTTGTTTTTTTGTATATTTTTGTTTTGTTTTGTTTTGTTTTAGACAGTATCTTGCTATGTATACCACTGGCCTCAATCCCCAAATTCCAGGATTAATATCCCTATTTGGGGCCTGAGCTCAGTGGCAGAGCACTTGCCTAACATATGCGAGGCCCTAAATCCAATCCCCACCCCTGTTTAAAAAAAAAAAAAAAAAAAAAAAGTCCAGCTGGGCACATGGCACATACTTATAATCCCAGTAACTAGGGAGGTTGAGACAGGAAGGTTATGAGTTAGAACCAGAGGCAGCCTGTGCAATTTTTAGTAAGACTCTATCCCAAAATAAGAAATAAAAAGTAGGGGTAGCAGGTGCAGCTCAGTGGTGGAGCACCCTGGGTTCAATCCCTTGGTACCAAAAGAGAGAGAGAGAGAGAGAGAGAGAGAGAGAGAGAGAGAGAGAGAGAGAGGGAAAGAAATTCATATTTTTAATGAATTGCCTGACAAACTCTGTAATTCTGGTTTTTACATATTTTTGGCTACATACTTCTTGATTGAGTCTGCAGCAGTACCATTGCGCCATCCAATCCCATCAGATCCTGGAAGCTAAGCAGGGTCAGACATGGTTAGTACTTGGATGGGAGACCACCTGGGAACACCAGGTGCTACAGGCTTGAGAGAAGGACCCGGCAACCCACTCCTCCCACCACCAAAAAAAAAAAAAAAAAAAAAAAAATCAGCCATTGAAAATCCTATGAATAGCAGAGAAGCACTAACAATAGTGTTTTTCCTGTTGTACATGGGGTTATTCTGACTTGGACACTGATATGATGGCACCTAACAACAACAATTTCTTGGTTACTTTTTCATGTGACAAATACTTGTGATATTGTTTTCCAAAGAAAAAATAGATAATTCCATCTTTCCTCTGGCATGGCTGATCAAAATTTGTTTTCTCATAATGAGAGTTTAGGAAAGTTTCTTTTGTCTCAAAACTCATTCATTATCCATGGAGTCATGTAAATTGTTAGGAATGCTTTCAAATTGAGAAATACTTCTGTAAGTTTCTTTTATGTGAGTTGTTATAGACGTACATACTATTTATAGTCATGCTATAGGTTTATGCTCCACAAATAAGAAGTAAGGTTTTGAGCTCAGGTAAGGGGGAAATTATGGTGCCATCAAAGCAAAAAAGAAAATCAAGATGGAAAGGCACAACATTCACTTTGTTTTGCTATGGGACAGTTTGTGTGACTCTTAAGTATGGTGAGTTTAAGATGCCCATGGGATGTCATCCATGGAGATGTCAAGTAGGCAAAATTGCTTAAAAGGATCTGTGTGTGATTCTGTTATGAACCACAACTATTTCTCTGAGTTCTCAACTTGCATCTCCAAAATTTGTTTCCATTCTTGACCTTTTCATTAATTCCTGACTTGGCCATTCTATGTTTCACTGAAACCAAGTGTTTTTGTGCTGCTCATTTTTGAACAACAAAACCCGTCTAGTCTGAGATGACTGTGGTTGAATGTGGGGAAGGAACTTGACATTAAGCTTCAGTAAAAGTGCAAAGTCCTCCTTTCTGTTCTCTGTCTTAAATAATTCACAGTGCCTTCAGTATTTTAAAGGGGTCCTATGACACAGAACCAGCAGGAATCTCCATTAACTGTTCTCTTTCTGCCAATTCTCTTGGCTTGGAATAAAAATAAAAGAGATGATAGATAGTTCACTTATTATCTTGGTGTTCATTTAGACCATTTTGTCTGCAGTGAAAACAGAGCAATCAGAGGATGAATCAACAATGAGAGCCATCGCAGCTACTGTACGCAACTGTAAATTCATGCTCGTTGAGGCTGACATTGCTTGACAGACTATTTTTCATATATATTACCTCAGCTATCTATTTGTGTCCTCATCTATTGATAGTTAGTGAATCTTCTGTTATTGTTCCATATAGCAATTGTGGTTATCTGGTAACAATACAATGATGTAAGAAATTAAATATTAATGGGCAATTTATAAAGGGGTTGAAATTTTACATTGCAATAGATAAAATTGAAAAATGGAACACATAAAAGGCTATAAGAATTGGAAGGCAGTTTCTCACTGAATGTGTAAATCAGAAGCTCCATGGATCCTTTTAATGTTGCCTAAGGATTAACAGAAGTTAAAACCTAAATGTCTCCAAAGGAAACTGGGTAGCACTAGCTGGTGTGAAAAGAAAAATATATGACAATATTTGTTTTGCCCTTTTGGAAAAAGAAAACACAAGTGGCAGGGCTGCTATCAACTAAAAGACAACAGCACAAAAATAAATTTGAGCAAAAGAATAATTTGAACCAACTTTAAAAATATCACTTTTGTAGCACTTGATAATGCTTGTTTTATAAAAACTATTTCCTTGTCATTGTTTCATTTCTGAAGGAGGCATGTGTGGCATAGTAGTTCTGGGACTCCCGTAGGTCATATAGCAGCAGTTTTATACTGCAGGGAGAGATCCATTGTTACAAAATTCTGGATCAACTAGATTTTAAGATCTTAGTCTTGCCCCACCAACACACACACACCTATTGCCATAATTTTGACTTTTATTCAGCCAAAAATGCTAATTTGGCCTCCTGTATATGAGCCACGGGCCAGGCAAGGTGATGACGGCCTGACCTAAGCTGATGGTTATGGGAAGGAAGAGAGGGGTGGATGGATGGTGAAAGTTCCAATTTCTAATATGATGTTATAGTTTGCCCCAGAATCAATGATTTAAAACAACAGTTGTGTTGCCATCCTCCCATCATTCCTGTGGGTGAGGAATTTAGAGAGGGCTAAAGGAGCTGGTTTTCTAGGCAAGTTCTGTCCTACTTGCAGATAGGTGATGCTTGGAGCTGAAACAGCAGAGGGGAGGAGCAACTGGGAGCTGACCCAACAGCTCTGTGTAGTCTCAGAGCCAGCTATGCAGCTCCTCCCTACATGCTGACTTGGGCTTCCTCACAACATGGAGGCCTCATGATCAGAGAACCAAGCACAAGTATTCCAAAAACCAAGGTGGGTGCTGAATCACTGTATCTTGGTTAGCCTTGGAAGTCACATGGTATCACTGCCATCAGGCACTATGACTCAGTACAGTCACAGAAGTCAACTTTCCATAGGAAGAAATACATTCATCTCAATAGGAGTGACAAAGAATTTGCAGATATTTTTAAAAACCACCCCAGTAAAGAATTAGAACTGATAGGGGTTAGTGGTTGATTGGATGTGGGGAGAGAGTGTAGGCTGAAAGATGACGCACAAATTGGTCACCTGGCTCAGTGAGAATGTTACCAACCAAGATATAGAAATAAGGAAAAAGAACAGCTTTGAGGCTGTCTGATCCCAATGCCTCTGCTCTCCCCACAATATCCTCTACCTGGTTTCGGTGCATTCCTTGTGCACAGGCACATTCAACTCTGTACCCAGTCACCACTCATCTGTGCCCATCTCTCCAATCCTTGGTTTCTTCTAATTTTGTGCATTTCCTCCAACTCCTTCTTTCCTCTACACATTTCTCTCCCTTTTTCTTTCATTCTAAATTCCTGGGCTTCTGCCACCCCCGTTTGTTTTCCTTTCTCCTTCACAAAGGTCTAAACTGAAGGTGACTCTTGGCTCTGCCCATCCAACAGATGGAGATAGGGGACTTATACAACCTTGCATTTCTTAAGCCACTTCTATTGGTGCACACTGTGCTTTGTAATGCAAATATCCACGTCTCTCCCCCACAAAGGAAAGAGAAGTACTCTTAGAATCCTTTTGACTTGTTGTTGTTGTTGTTGTTAGGTGCTGTCGAGTCGGTATCCGACTCATAGCGACCCTCATAGGGTTTTCAATGGCTGATGATTTCGGGATTGCCTTGGAAATGGATTGCCAGGTCCTTCTCCCATTTTTGCGGTGCTGGGAATTGAACTCGGGACCTCAGAGACTGCAGTGCAGCGCTCTACCCACTGAGCCAAATCCCAGCCCCCTTTTGACTTATAATATTATTTTTCAATGATTGGGGCTGAGTCATTTACTCAGATTGAACTTGACTTTTCTAGATCATCATCAAATCACTTGATATTTCCATCAAATTTTGAACCCTTCGATTTTAGCGAAGATGTAAAGATTAACTTGAAGCACAATGTGAAGTCACTTTGTTGTTGTTGTTAGGTGCCGTCAAGTTGGTATCTGACCCATAGCGACCCTCATAGAGTTTTCAATGGCTGACTGTTCGGGGATTGCCTTGGGAGTAGATTGCCAGGCCCTTCTCCCATTTTTGCGGTGCTGGGAATTGAACTCGGGACCTCAGAGACTGCAGTGCAGCACTCTACCAATTGAGCTAAATCCTGTCACTTGATTCTCTTTAATAATCCAATGAGGAAAACGTGCTAGAAGAAATGGAAGCTAGGACAGCTCACATCACCTGCCAAAAGAATGCCCTGCTAGCAAAGGAAGTAGCTCAAATTCAAAGCCAGGTTTCCAGCTATAAGACTGAAACACATTGCTTCTTAGAGGCTTATAATAGATGACTTCCATTACAGTGAAACATTTGGAATAATTTTTAGGTGACAGAAATGCATATAATGGAAATAGTCATTCTGAAGAATCAATATTAAATCAGGAGGATATCAGCTGGATGGTGTTATGATCTTGTCCCCACTGAAGGCATTCATTGGTAGGATAGTTTATTATTATGAATATTATATCTAACTTAGGAACATTATTGGCACTTTTATTATAATAATTTTTTCAAGATGACTATGCTTGGTGCATTTCTCTGGAATAGCACCTTATTGGTTATGAATAGTCTTGGTTTTAATTTTAATCATGTGTACAGACATGGGGGGCTGGGATTTAGCTCAGTTGGTAGAGCACTGCACTGCAGTCTCTGAGGTCCCGAGTTCAATTCCCAGCACTGCAAAAATGGGAGAAGGGCCTGGCAATCCACTCCCAAGGCAATCCCGAAACAGTCAGCCATTGAAAACCCTATGAGGGTCGCTATGAGTCGGATACCAACTCGACGGCACCTAACAACAACAACAACAACAGACATGGGGAGAAAAACTGAAAAACTTCCAGATTCTTCAGGATTCTTCTGAACAACTTTTAATGTAGTTATTAAAATATTTTTTTTTCCTGGGGAGGCACCACAGAGGCCGAAAATGAGGTCGAGGTACTCATGCCACTTTGCCTGAGGCCCTTCTTCCTGGCCCTACCTTATTTCAACATGCACCTTCACCCACAACCTCCTTTGATTTATACTGCTGCAGCACAACTGTTTTGAAAAGCTGGTGTTGTGGGATCCTTAAGTCATCTGTGCCCTAGGTCACTAAAGACAGGAACAATTTAGTAAAAGTATTAATTGAAACTCTCCTGACAAGCCCTGCTCTTTCAGATAAAGTTGCACATCAAACCCACACAGGCTGGCCAGGCTATTCTGAGCAGGCTGAGATTTTCAATATCTCATAAACAGGCCCCTCAATCACCACAATCTAATAAGGCTATAATCATCATTGACACTATAATGATTAAAATGAATAAAACCCATTAAGAAAAGTCATGTTGAGTTATTAAAAGTTTCGCTCTGTGTGATATGTAATCTTTTATCCATTTTTTATGATGAAATCTGTAACCATCTATCCACAAAAAGACCATTAATTTACTGCTCTGTGGATGTTACCATGCTCTTTAGTTTAACAGCTTATCATTGATTTCTTGAGGGAGATATTATATTTGGAGAAATACACATGGAACAAAAGCCCGAATGTTGCTGTAAATTTCCCAATGACAGGATGATCAAAGTATTGGGGCCTCGTTGGCCCCATGGCACTGGGGAACAAGTTTTCTAGAGCAGAGAGAGCCCTCCGGCTACCAGGCGGCAGATACATGTTTTCAAGCATCAGAAATGCTTCTAAGGAAAGGTCATGTGCACGGCAGGGGTGGGGTCGGAGCGAAACAATAAAATGTCCATTAACTGGAGTCTAGTTAACTGGCTTATTGGCATCTATTAGAAACAAATTGCAAACAAAAGTGATCCTATTATAAACTTCTCTTCATCCCCTCCGTCGAGGGCAGCCTCTGATTGGCTCAGAAGAGGCCTTAGCAAATACAACGTGGTCGGACGGCTCCTTTATTGCAAAGAGATTGGGTTTCGGCCAGCAAGGCCTCCAGCCCTGACTAACAAGGACATACAAAGCTGAAAGGGATCCTTGGCCCCCACCAACAGAAAGAGCACTGAGAAGACGACTAATGTACTCCTGCCACATTCTTTCAGTGGGGACTTTTCCCCCCTAAGCAAACAGCAATTAAAAAATCTGAATGGAAGAATGTGTACACAGGAATGCAGGGTTGGGGGGGGGGGAGAATGCATGCTTCATGTGTACTTTTTCTCATAATAAACCCTGCTCCAATATCTTTACTGCTCATCTCTTATTTAATCTTATTAACAGTGAAACCTAAAAAGATTCAGTGAAGCCAAGGAGAGGGTGTTGTCTTGGAAGGGTTCTTCATTTTTCCTGAAATGATTAATAAATCTGATTGCCAGTCTTCTTTGTCCACCTCTTCCTGAACAGGCTTGCCACAGTTCTCCAGCAGATAAGGTCAAGATCCCCTCAATCAGGTGAAGATGAGGGGGTTTGCCTTTTATCAAATTTCCTTATTTTCCAGATTTGCTTCCCTTATGGAGGTCCTGAAGTTCTTCTTTATTTTTTTCTTTTAATTTTTTCCACTTTATCTAAGTAACATTACGTTATAAATGTCATCCCATAACATACCATCTCTTTTGCTAAGGGAAGTCTGTCTGCACCAAAATAATCAAATATTCTTTATGGCCTTCCCTTTTAAAAGAAAACAGCAAAATTCCATTTATAAGGTTAAAGTGTAGTTCAAAGCACAGCTAGGAGACATTGATTTTTATCAATCTTCGGAGCATTAATTTAGATCTACACCATTTCACCGTGTAAGACAAAGTGGTTGCTAAATGAAATGAAAAGGCAGATTCGCCAAGAATAAAAAGAAAATCGTTCTTTATGTAGTATGTCATTAACCGGTATAAATACCTGCTTTGGGGCATGATTGAGGCTAACAGCTTAGTTAAAAATAAATAAATAAATAAATAAAAAAGACTTTAATGATGTAATGCTTGTGCAGATAGGATTAGCATTGTTGTTGCCGTTGTTAGGTGCCATGGAGTCATGTCTGATTCATAGCGATGCTCATAAGGTTTTCAATGGCTGATTGCCTCAGCAGTGGATTGCCACATCTTTCTCCCATTTTGCAGTGCTGGGAATTGAACCCAGGACCTCAGAGACTGCAGAGTCTACCAACTGAGTTAAATCCCAGCCCCAGGAATAGCTTTAGGGGTTGTTAACTCTATCAGCTCTCACATTTCTGCACCTAGGTCTTCCCACAGTCAGGAAGATACTTCATGGGTCCTTGCCTTACATATGCTAAGTTGGGGAGAGATAAATAAAGTAGCATCTGGTACACAGATTAGTAACTTTCTTTTTGCTTTCCTCAGATCATCATCTCACCTTAACTATCTGACATCAACTGTAGTTCAAAGTGAAAATAGGATTGGGTGAGCTATTTGTCCACTATCTTCCCTTTCCCTTTTGGGAGAGACAAAAAGGATATCATGCAGTACAAATGGTCATTTGAGTATGTCTAAAGGACTTTAGGAGAATTAAAAAATCATGTAGGCATTCTGATGAGAAGGGCTACTTAAATGAAAAATGTATGTGTATGTAACATGAAGTCAATAAAATAAGTGAGAAAGTTGGGTAAGGAAAGAAGCAAGAAATCACTTCAGTATGTTGAAGAAGTCTTCTTTTAGTATATCTTCAGAGAAAGTGAAATTGACTGTTAAAATACCTATAAAAAATTTAAAGACACCCATGAATTTTAATTTGTCATCATGGTATTAAAAATATAGTCCTTTCTAACCACAGAGGCACTGAGAATTTTGTAACATCAAAGTTTTCCTGGTGTTAATTTGAGCCCTTAATTAATTATAACCTTTAAGAAAGGAGCTGTTTAACTCCCCCCACCCCTTCAAAAAAAAAAAAAAAGGTTACATAGAAATGATGACAAAACAAGACTCACTGCAGATTTTTAGTGACGGGGTACATTGGTGAGCTGAAGTTCCCTGGCGATGAGTCAGCGCTTCTGTGATTACAGGTGGAGAGAGCAATAAAATCTTGCTGAGTTTAGTTATTGAAATTATATGGTTTCATAAATAGTATAATGTTGCTCTCAGCAGGTAAATGTTATATTTTAATGACATCCATATTATAACATACAAATTCTCCAGCTCAAGGTCAACACAGCCTTCTTCAATACAGGCAGCTGGAGCCCTGCACCAAGGCTGGAAATGAATAATTCAGGCCATGAAGAGACAAGGGTGCTGGAGGGAAACTGAGATCATAGTAACGTATTAATTAGGAGAAAACGGTTTTCTGGCAGGCTGTTTGGAGGTCTAGGAAACATGCACGTTTGAGATAGAACTCGTGTAGGTGACTAAGCTTTCTAATGTAGTAACAGACCCCAGAGGGAACTTTGCTGTAATGCAGGAAATAAACCTGCTGTAGAGATGAACAGCTCTGGTTTCCAGCCTTAACTATGCTCAAATACAAGTCACTGTGCTCCTTCATTAGTCTTACACCAACATATTCCTGTTCACTTGATTGCCTATAAGCCCAAAAATTGGAAGGAAAAGTAATATATTTGTACATTTAACTCCCTTCTGAACTTTCTAACTTAAAGTTTGAGGAGAATAAGTTTCTTAGGGTTGTTAATAAATCAGCTTTATTACACTGAAAACATATTCATTAGCTATCATCTTTCCAGCTGTTTTCCCTTAGCACTTCTGCAAGTTAACAGCCAAAACTGGTGTAGATATTTCACTTCTACACTTGGCACATTATAGTTTCTCCTTTAAGATGTCTCCGTACAACATAGTAGCCAAAGTTAATAACAAGTATCACATACTTGAAAATTACTGAGAGAGGAAATTTTAAGTGTTTCTCTCTCTCTCTCTCTCTCTCTCTCTCTCTCTCTGTGTCACACACACACACACACACACACACACACACACACACACAGATAGGTATGTGATACAATGGATATATTAATTAGCCTGACTTACCCATTCTCCAGTGTATACATACATGAAAACATCCTGTTGAATACCATAAATACAGATAATTTTTGTCAATGAAAATTAATTATAATTTCTTAGGTGGGGACTTTCTTACAGGTGTACCACCATGGCATCTGATCCCGTCAGATCTCAGAAGCTAAGCAGGATCAGGCTTGGTTAATATTTGGATGGGAGACTGCCTAGGAATGCCAGGTACTGTTGGCTTGGGAGAAGGACCTGGCATCCCACTCCCAAAAAACAATCAGCCATTGAAAACCTTATGAGTATCAGAGAAGTACTGACATAGTGCCAATGCATGGAACAGCATTGGGTAGTGTTTCATCTGTTCTACATGGGGTCACTATGAGTCGGCCCTGATTGGATGGCACTTAAAAACAATAACAACAACAACAATGTGTGGACCACTTAATAGTTTACAGAGCACTTTCCCTTTCATCAGACTTTATTTAATCCTCACAGCACTCTTGGAAGTAGAAAATATCTCTATTTTACAGATGATGAAACTAAGACTCAGAAAATCTATTGATTACCTAAGGTCAAACCAGTCATTATCAAAGTCAAGGAACACAGTTAGGTCTACAATCTCCATATCCACTTGTCTCCCTACCACAACACACTCCATGTTAGGTGTTTGGGAGACAATCACATGATGCTCCGTAGCCACATTTATGTCACAGCTTCATGTTCCTCGTCGTTGCTAATGCTTTAATGGGCTGTGTTTCATTACCCACATGGCCATCGCAGAAGAATGTGCTTTAAAAAGTGTTGCTTATTTGCTCAGGCTGTCCCGAGACAGTGTGTGTGTCATAGTAGCAGACCTAAGGCGCTGGCTGCCCAGCAGTTACGCCCCCTGCCTTTCCTTGCTGAGAGAGCTGTGAGCTCGCCTGGGGACCTCCCTTCATCTGTGTGATTCATGAGTTGAGTTTGATTAGAGAAGCCAATCGAGGTAATGTTCTCCAGTATCAGTGATGAGTTTAGGAAGAAGCAAGTAACAAAACACTACCCAATGAAACACAAGAGAACCAAGTACCTTCCCAGGAAGGTTGCTGTGGTTTGAAAGAGAAGCACATTAAGAAACACTCCCTCTTCATTTAACGAGTGTTAGCTTCTCAGGACCAGGGAGTGAGCTAACCTCAAGAAACAGCCAACACATTGAGACTGACAGAGAGATAATAGGAAGGTGGGTCCTATTAGAAGTTGATGGAGTCACCAGCCGTACAAACACCAAGCCTCAGAACTTCTTGCTATATAAAAAAAAAAAAAAACTCTCTCATCATTTAAAATAGTTGAGTTGGGGTTTCCTATAGCTTGCTGCTAAACATCTAGCAGAAAACTTGTCCAAGTGAGCATACCTCAATTCAAGAGCATTTAAAGTTATGCCACAACCAGTCAAATGTAACTTAAATTGCCTAACACCTATTGCTGTTGTTAGGTGCTTTCGAGTCAGTGTCCGACTCATAGAGACCCAATGTACAACAGGTGAAACACTACTGACCGTGCTTCTCTGCCATTCACAGAGTTTTCAATGGTGGATTGATTTTGGGGAGTGGGTTGCCAGGTCCCTCTCCCAAGCCTACAGCATCTGGTGTTCCCAGGTGGTCTCTCATCCAAGTACTAACCAGATTCAACCCTGCTTAGCTTCCGAGAATCGGAAGCCACAGTGCTCTGGCTGCAGGCTAACACCTATAGGACACTATTATGTGTTAGATGCTCCAGCTTCCTAAAAAATACATCCTATTTTCCCAAATGAGAATTCCCTTCTACCTAGATCTGATAGTATCTGAAGGACCCAATATAAAATCATCTTGGTATTTTATAAAAGCAACATGATTATAGATTTAGAGATCAAAATAATGAAATAGTTAAAAATCTGTTCACTGAAAGCTTTGAATAATACATACAGTTTAGAAAACCATTATAGCTCTAAGTCTTACAATGGAGAAAAATTCTTATATTGATGGACCAAACTGTATCATCTGTTAACATCACAAACATGTTTATGGTAACTCACAGTTTCCAAAATGACACCTTAGACGAGTCAGGCTTAAAAACACAATCAGGATTTATAGTCCCACTGAGAAAAATGCTCTACTGTGTCTTTCTTGTGAGATGTGGTAATATCTAAGAAACTGCAATGTAAACCATCTTCGGGAAGAAAGTAACAAAGAGGTAAAATAAAAATGGAATGGTTACCCATCTAAGATCCAAGTGGCCTCATATATGTCATAATACTACGAACAAAGAACACATTGAATCAGGAATGCTTGAGCTACACATTTTACTATCAACAAATCTCAGGAAATCCGATTACTTTGAGATAAAGGTCATTTTTCCTAACTCCTGTGTACCTTAGATCAATATTTCTCTGGGCTTATTGGATGTGAATAGATGTCCTCCCCTGCAAAAAAAAAAAAAAAAAAAAAAAAAAAAAAAAAAAAGGAAGGTCTTGGTTTGGGTTCCTCTAGAAGTAAGCCTTGAATCTAGGATTAAAGCGCCAATAGTTTACTTAGGAAGCAGGCCCAGGAAATATCAATAGCAGAGTGGGAAAGTGAGTCAGGGAGGGGAAGAGACACAGTGCTGGGTGCTTGATCAAGTCACTTACCCCCCGCAGCAACTAGAACTCAGGAAGTATCATGGAACATACCTCAGTTTTCTAATTAAGAAGCAACTGAGGAATGTCTCTGCCACCTCCCCATCCACGTTTGGTTGGACACTGCTTGGGGGGCATTAACTCACATGTTGCTTCAGCTTGCCTGTTAGCAGGGCCTCACCACCACCACTAAAAAGAAAATTCTTTTGGCAGAGAATTGCCAGGTATTCACAGAAAACAGCCTTCCAAGTGCAGAGTGTGCTGACAGTACTCGGTTGTGGGAGAGGCAGCTCCTGCCACAGAGGAAAACACCCCGCCTTCCTTATCCTCAACTGGATCATTCAGAATTCACTTTACTATACTGAAACCTGCAAGAAGAGCTGCCTCAGGAACTTCAACAGCTTGGACTAATCTGAATTAGTACTTCACATGTGTATCAAGGGCCAGGTATGAAAGAGCAGAGGCAGGAAGATTGTGAGTTCAAAGCCAGAGGCAACCTGTTGTGACTTAGTGAGACCTCGTCTCAAAATAAAATATTTAAAAATGGGCTAGGGGTCAGTCCAGTGGTAGTAGTTGTTGTGGTTAGGGGCCGTCAAGTGAGTGTCCGACTCTCTGACTCATAGTGACCTTATGTACAACAGGTGAAACACTATTGTCAGTGCTTCTCTGCTATCCATAGGGTTTTCAATGGCTGATGGTGTTTTGAGAGTGGGTTGCTGGGTCCTTCTCCTGTCCAGTGGTAGAGCACTTGCAAATAATATGCAAGGCCATTGGTTTAACTCCCAAGTAGTGATATATATATATATATATATATATATATATATATATATATATAGAGAGAGAGAGAGAGAGAGAGAGAGAGAGAGAGTAGAACTACTGTTTAGCAGGTTTTACTCTGGGAAAAGATGCCCCAGGTGGACCAGTAGTAGTCATACAAAGTGGGTCATTCCTGATCCCCACCACTTTCACTTGGTTCACATGAAGATGAGCTGGGACTGTTCCTTGGAATTTTTATTTGGGAGACACAGTGACATCCAGGCAATCAGCAGGAGGAATGGAAATGTAAAGGATGCATAGAAAGAAACCACGAGGTAGTATTGGAGTTAGGAGAGGAATGTATAGTAGGGGCTGAAATCGTGATTAAGCCAAAAGCCTGAAAAAGCTAAAACTATGAATTTTTTAAAAGAATAAAGCAAAGGAAGAGAACAAGTGCATAGAGTTAATTGCAATTAGTGACAAAGGACAGATATCCTGACTGCTGAGTCAGATGACTGCTGGGAATAAAAGGAGCGGTTCATAAATTCCCAGTCCTTAGACCATTAGAGCCACCTTAGATCCAGAAATGCCCTTTAGTTCTGACCCTGGTTTAGCTATGTTCTTGAAATTCCATGCAATTCCCTGTTAATCTTTACATAACCTACTTCTTTCTTGAACTTGCTCCAGTAGATCATGTTTGCATGTGAACAAGCTTTGTAAATCAATATGGTCCATGAGGACCTGCTACCAGGGTAAACTATCAAGCAGTATCTGTGATCAGGAGAGGGGTTTGCACAGACCAGAAATGAAAGACAAAAGAAAGGCATGCCCAATGATTGTCCTGTTGAAAACATATAAAGCAATGAGATTTCTGAATCTGGGTGCTGGGAAATTTCCACCCTGGTTCTATGTAAAAACAAAGGCAATTGCATTCAGGTTGAGAGAGAGCCTCTGAGAATGCTGTCTGCTCGACTGGCCTTCCCTTCCATTCTCCCCTTTCCACACAACAACCTGGGCCTCAACTCCTAGAGCAGAAAATGATGTGGTTTGGAAGACTAAGGCCGAGAGTAAGCCAGCAAATGAAATGGGTCAGGGATGTGGTGGAGGGTGGGAAGATGATCCTGATGAACTTTTACCTAAATGAAAGTCTTCTTCGTAGTATATTTCCCTGTATGGTGAGGATTCTAATAAAAATTTGCTTTGAAATGACCTAATGGAAAGAAGTTGGGCCTTGGCTCTAGATAGACTCAGGTTCAAATCCCAGCACCATCTTTTTTCAATGTGTGACATAGAGAACAAATCAATCAAATTCTGGGGACCCCAGTTTCCTTATGTGTAAACTGAAAAGAGTAATACCTAGTCTATATCATTATTTTAGTGGCTAAATGCAATGCCTGAAACATAATAAATTCCTTCCCTTAGAAAAGGCCTGGGGATGTAGCTCAATGGGAGTGTGCTTGCCTAGCATGCGCAAGGCTTTGAATTCAAGGCCCAGAACTGAAAAGACAAATAAAAACAAAACACAAAACAAAACAGAACAAAAAACCTGGAAAAGCAAAGAAAATCACTGGGAAGTCAGCATTAGCTTTGCCCCTCTAAATGAGCTTTGCTGATCTGTAGCCTCCCTCTGATCAAGGTGGGACAGAATTCTGGATTTCATGCATTCCATAAAGCTTCCTAGAGTCATAGAATCCTCAGATATGAGAGGGACCAAGGCTATCACCCCCTACTCCTTATTTTACACGTGAAAAATCTGGAGGCAAGAGAGGATATGTGGACTTTCCCAGGTCATACAGCTAGTTTACAGAAGAGATAGGAAGAGAACCTGCATTTCCACGCTTCCCATTGGGTATTTTTTGCATCAGAACTTCTTGGATTTTTTAACCTTAGATCAACTTCTCTATTCAAAATAAAATAGATCTTTTCAGAATGTCTGTTGCTTTCTTTTGGTTTTTCTCCATGCTAAATCTAAAACACTTTGGTCATAGACTCTCAGGGGACTATTGGATGTGACACACTCTCCCCAACCAGTAGAGGGCTTTGTCTCTCTCCCATTTTGTCCAGCCCCACTTTTCAAGTGGGGCTGGGATTTAGCTCAATGGGTAGAGCGCTGCGCTGCAGTCTCTGAGGCCCCAAGTTCAATTCCCAGCACCGCAAAAATGGGAGAAGGACCTGGCAATCTACTCCCAAGGCAATCCCGAAGCACTCAGCCATTGAATACCCTATGAGCGTCGCTATGAGTCAGATACCGACTCGACGGCACCTAACAACAACAACAACAACCTTTTCAAGTGTGATTAAGAGTCCTTCCTAGACTTGCCTCTATTTTCACACTCTCCCTACGGTGTTGTAATGGTCTCCTCCTCAGGACTGAAGACAGAACCTAAATCTGGTTCCTCTGGTATATGTTGGCAGGATGAATTTTTAAATGCGTGGACATTGAAAGAGAAACTCATTGGGATAGGTAGAATAATCTCAAATGTTAAGGAAAATGAGATGACCCTTATTTTTTGGTGATTTCTTTACTGGGGATGTGTAAATTACAAATCAATACACTGATGATTTCTGAAGAACAATGGTTCAGTCCAGCCAGAGTTCCTAAACTTGGGAGAGTGAAAAGCCACAGATCTGTCAGCCGGGACACATGGAAAGTTACTTCCCAGTTCTGTATCTCAGTTTCCACATCTGCAAAGATATGCTGAGAGGGGCTGTACCTTAGATTATTTTTAAGGTTAATGTTAGTTCTAAAATAGTAAAGGTCTGTAATTTGAGTACATTTAGTTAAACCACAACTCTACTACAGGCTATGAAACTTCATTGCTGTCCTCAGATTAAATCTCAAAGAAATTACCGGATTAACACATAATATGCTTTCTTCTAGATGCAGCTCTGAAATGTCAGTCATAAAAACAGAAACCTTTTGAAACCTACAGCAAAATGCACATCATTTATCCCTTCTCTTTTTAGAATCACTATTTAGATTTTTAAAATAATAGCATGTTACAATAAACATCAAAGGCTTTCATAACAATTCATTCATTTATTCTATTCTAGTTTACTAAGCATTTATCCAGTGAACAGTGCAGCATTTGACTCTTCAAGAAAGCTGATAAGACATTTCTATGTGGTCAATGATACTGACATGTCCTTGCATTAAGAAAAGAATGATTTTTGAAAGTGCAAGAACCCTGTTTTGTCATGATTATTTCTGAGTGCTTTCAGGGATACGAAGAGAAAGCTAACTGTATTGACCCAATATTTTGGCTTCAAGAGTTTAAAACAAAATCATTTACAAAAACATAGCAATCTCAAGTACGCTGATCTTCCTATAGGAGGACGGAGGAGTTGTTGCTTCAAAATGATTTGCAAAGAATCATACCAACAGTAGAGCCATAAATAAAAAGACCTAGAAAGATACTTTCTAGCCAAAGGAGAGTTTATAAGACACACCAGTGCCTGTACTCAAGCAAGAGAAATGTCTTTAAGTTCCTTTTTATTACTATATTTTCAATAACACTCCTAAATTGGGTAGGACAGTGAGAATCAAAGCAGAGAAATTCTTTAAACATGTATAGTTAATGAGAAAAATCTGCCAGACGTGGTGGCGCACACCTGTAATCCCAGCGACTCGGGAGGTGGAGGCAGGATGATAGCAAGTTTGAGACAAGAGGCAGTCTATGTAATTTAGCGAGACCCTGTCTCAAAAAGTAAAAAAAAAAAAAAACAGGCTGAGGGTGCAGCTCAGTGGTCCAGCACTTGCAGAGCATGCAAGCACGAGGCCCTGGGTTTGACCCCCAGTACTGAAAAAGAAAAGAAAAGAGAAGAGAAGAAAAATCTTACAATACTAAGCAGCTTGAGAAATGAGTTTTTCTACATGCTATCGAACCTAACAACAACAACAACAACAACAACAACAACATTGAACCAAGAGGCAGAGTGAGGAAATGTCTTTACAATTGGGGGGTGGGGGAATGTGTAATAAGATTCCTATTTCTCTAGGGTAGAGCTCGGGAATTAATTAAACTAAAACTCAGGAAAGATCTACTTAACATAAGGGCAGCTATCGATGATCCACTGGTAGTTGTTTGAAACCAGTCACTGTCCTCTGTAATAATCTTAAAAGGTGATCTATCCCTGGTGACTCTAATCTACTGGAAGTTAAACTAGAAAAACCTGGTAAGCATGAGACAAATAGAAGCAGTGATGATTGCAGCCTGTGTTAATTTTGTTCATTTAGTATATTGAACAGCCTATGCAATTTTGTCATTATTACATCGATAGTCTATATCACATTGGAAATTAAAACTGAAGAAGATTCATTATGTTTGCTGTGTGTGTGCATCTCATGTGCATGTGTGAGAAAGCGAAAGGAAGATAGGCAGAGACAGGAGGAGTCCCGAAGTGGAAAGGTGAAATATAAGCATTTACTTGACCACTTACACTACAACTTTAAAGGAATGCAAGGTAATGCATACTTTTGAGCAAAACAAGTTAAATGCAAAGATAACCTAAGATTCCATTTACACAAAGCACAGCAACAGGACAAACGAACCCAGACCCTTAGAGTCAGGACACTGGTCCTGGACGGGGTGGTGATAGGCAGGAAGGCAGCCCAGAGACTTCCAGGGGGCTGTTCACATCTTCTCCATGCACTACTTCACACACCCTTGTCATCCGCATACTCTCAGGGCAATAGGTTCAGAAGCAGATGTAAGATGGAGTTCAAAATGCAACACTGTTGCTGGGGAGATCCCCTGGGAGAGTGGGAAGGGGAGTGGGCTGGGGCAGACCACCATGGGGACTGGATCTGGGAATGGGGGAAGATAATCAAGGGCCTGGTAACCCCTTCTGACTCTGTCATCAGCTGGGGCCACTTTAAGAAAAGTGTCCTCAGCTCAGAAGCCAAAGTGGACCTGAAGCTGTTAACAGCAAGAGCTATCACGTGACCATACTCCCCACAGCAGAACAACAGGGTGTCCCCATCTCAGTACTGGAGGTTGAATCCAGGGCCTCAGATGTGCTAGGCAAAAGCTCCACCAATGAGCCACATCCTCAGCACCTTATTTATTTTTTATTTCGAATCAGGATCTCCCTAAATTGCACAGGCTGCCTCTGGCCTCGTACTTGCAATCCTCCTGCCTCCACTTCCTGTATCACTGGGATTATAGGCATGTGCCACAGCGCCTGGCAGAGACAGTCTTTCTCAAAGGAGGTTTGAACAGCACGTGAATCCACGTAGTACAAGAGGTGGATTGTAGAAGTAGCTTCCCTATTAATAACATGATACATACTGTTGTTAGGTGCCGTCAAGTTGGTGTCTGACTCAGAGTGACCCTAAGTACAAAAGGTAAAACAGTATTGTTAGTTCTTCTCAGCTATTCATAAGATCTTCAATGGCTGATTGATTTTGGGGAGTGGGTTGCCAGCTCCATCTTCCAAGCCTACAGCACCTGGTGTTCCCAAGCAGTCTCCCATCCAAATACTAACCTGGCCACATCCTGCTTAGCTTCTGAGATCTGATGGGATTGGGTGCCACAGTGCTATGGCTGTAGGATATATGATACAAAATATGCTATATTTCAATGAAAAGTATTTATTAAGAAAAAAAGAACGTGCCATCTATTCTAGGTGTTCTCAACATCTACAGTCACACAAATTAAATCAATGAAAAATGGAAATGAGTTTTTCTTTTCTCACATTTTCACAGAACAAAAATCTAAGATAATGCATAGCTTTTTCTGATTTTGTATCTTATAAATTCTGCTTAAATATTTGACATACTACTGCATATCTACATAAGAACAAGATGAAGTCTGATTTAGCACAAAATTACATCAATTCCTCATGAGATTCCACAAATAACACTATGACATCCAAGTGTCCCTATATATGAACTGGTTTGAGGACCAACTAAGCTACTTGCAAAAAAATGGATGCTAAAACAGTAAAGAACCCTCATAAAATCAATGCTGTAATCAGCAACCACTGGGCAGCAAATGATCTAACCTCATAATTTGCCAGTAGTCATACTGCTAAGTCTCCCATGTGCATTGGATCCTGGGCTGTGTGCAGCTCCTATCTTAAGTTTTTTACTCATTCCTCTAAGCTCGGGTGATTGTACCTGTCAGTTTCTCCCCACATGTGCTGTGTTACCCTTCTTTTCCTACTACCAGACACCTAAGCCCAGACCATAATTGCACTCTCTGGATTTTAACACACACACACACACACACACACACACACACACACACACACGCTCCTTTCCAACTCTCCTTCCTGAACCTTCCGATTCATAACCTGTTACCATCGCATCATGCTCTCTGCTTGACCCACCAACTTGGCCTGGTTCCCAGACCAGAGGCCTCCAGGCTTGCCCTGTCTTGTAGCCACACTGGTGCTAAAATATGTTATATATAAGAACATTTTAGAAGTTCATAACAGAGTCAAGGGTGTACAGCAGGGAAGATACAAGTTCTCCTGAGAATAGAATGAGATAGCAATCATTTGAGGGTCATGTCATTAGAAATATCTTAACATACAACAAAAAGGGATCAATAGTCATTTACTACCACTTCATGGTACTGTAGCCAATAAAATTTCAGGACCAAAATTATCCAATAACCATCATCATAAATGACTATAACAGGAGATATTTATTGTTTTAGTTGCACAGAGTCTATCATCTTTGTTTAGAAAGAGAATCCCTGTCTCCTTTTAAGGTCTTACCTTCCCACCACAGTAAGCAGCTTTGATGGGATTGCTAACCAAGGGACCCGTGCATTCCCAATGTGTACTGATCAGGCTATCAGGATTTTGAAATCTTTAATATAGGGGAAAAACTGATTAGAGATCTATTATCACACAATGTCATGACAAAATGGTGAAATAGTTGCAACTCCTTAGCCTTCAGGAGCTACTGTTCTCTCTTGACCTACATTTTCAAGGAATAGAACAATATCCAATGAAAACATTTTAATTAACTCCCACCCCAGCAATAGTAAATAAACTATAAAGCAATGGATTGCATTATCAGAAGTAGATTTTGTTGATTCATTCAGCAAGTTTTTATTAAAATTGTTGATATTTATGCTTTGGCCATGACAGCATTACAGGAACCTAATTTTCCTTCTTCTTGGAACAACAACAATAACAACAAGAAAAAGAATACAAGATATAAGAACAATGCTTTTCAAAATGTTGTGCAAAAGTCAGTGAAGAACAATGATCCCTGAAGGGGGAAACATACAAGATAAGAACTACAATTACCTCAGTCTACTCCCTACAGGGGCTGGGATTTAGCTCAGTTGGTAGAGCACTGTGCTGCAGTCTCTGAGGTCCTGAGTTCAATTCCCAGCACTGCAAAAATGGGAGAAGGGCCTGGCAATCCACTCCCAAGGCAATCCCGAAACAGTCAGCCATTGAAAACCCTATGAGGGTTGCTATGAGTCGGATACTGACTCGACGGCACCTAACAACAACAACAACAACAACAACTCCCTACAGAGCCTACAGCCATACCACTCTGGCATCCAGTCCCATCAGATCTCAGAAGCTAAGCAGGGTCAGGCCTGGTTATTAACTTGGATGGGAGAACACTTGGGAACACCAGGTGCTGTTGGCTTGGAAGAAGGACCCGGCAACCCACTCTGAAAAATCAATCAGCCATTGAAAATTCTATGAATATCAGAAGTACTGACAATACTGTTTCGCCTGTTATACATAGGGTTGCCATGAGTTGGATACCAACTTGATGACACTTAACAATAACAATAACAACTCCCAACAGAGAGGATCTAGGCTTCAAGCAGCCCAAGAAGAACCTAAAGACCTTGAGCTGGGGAGAGCTGGGCATACAGGGAGGCAAGGCAAGTAGCGCACCAGAGAGGAGAAAACTACAAGGAGAACTTCACAGATTCAGTGAGGAATCACCTTCAACTTTTACCTAAGTCCTGGGTGGTGCATGTGGGTGAGGAAACCACCTGAGGCTAGGAAAAGAAGTACCTGAAAGGATGAGAGGAAACTATCTCCAGAGTGCACTCAGCGCCAGGGAGTTCCCACCAATCAGAGCAGAAACCTTCATAATCCACAGGGTACTGGGACAGTGCTCAGAAACAGTGTTCCTCAGCAGTGGGCCAAACTCAGTAGTGGGGCAAACACTCTGGTCTAGACTAAAATATATACATATATTAAAAACAGCACCTGAAAGAATCAGACCTTTCTGAGCAACTTACCTGAATTTCAGAACAAAGATCAAGATTACGTAGAGGAGGCAGGGGGTGGAGCTCAGTAGTAGAGCATGTGCTTAGCATGTGTGAGGCCCTAGAGTCAATCCCCATGAAAAAAATAAAAACAAAACAAAACAACAACAACAATAAAAGCACCCTACTTATAGGAATACCAATAAGGAAAAACTCATTATCTTTGGCATCCAAACAAAAACTACGAGGCACATAAATAAGCAGGAAAATACAACCCATAAGGACATAGTTGATAGAATTAGCAAACACAGATGCTAAAAACAGTTATTATAACTATATTATATATGTTCAAAAGGACAAATGAAAGACAGTAGACATGGAAAATATTTTAAAATTTGCAAACTGGAAAGTCACAGTAAGTCTGTGCTTAATATAACAGTCTAAATGTTAACAAAATGTTAATTTCTTAGGGGTTTGTATGTTTGTTTGTTTTTTGTAGTACTGGGAGGTTGAACACAGGGCCTGATTCATATTAGGCAAGTGCTCTACCACTGAGCCACCCTTCTAGTCTCATTTAAAAAAGAAATTATTGATACAGGATCTTGCACTAAGTTGTACGGGTGCCTCTGACCTCAAACTCCTGTTCCTCCTGCCACCTCCGGAGTTGCTGGGATCACAGGTATGCACTGCAGCACCTAGCAATTTCTTAGTTTTTATAAATGTGTCATGGTAATGTAAGAAGTTAATATTTAAGTAAACTGGGTATAAGTCTGTAAATCTAAAATTATTTCAATGTAAGTTTTTAAAAATAGCAAAGCAACATGTGCTAAGAAAATAAGATCTCAATCAGATTTCTAGAGATGAAAACTACAATGTCTGATATATCACATATATATATATTATACACACACGTCTTGGATGGGATGAACAGCAGATTAGACAGTGTAAAAGAAAGAATTAGTGAACTTGAAGATAGCAATATGACCTATTTAAAATGAAACACTGAGAGATAAAATGCTAAAAAGAAAAAAGCAATAGTGGACTGCATGACAACTTCAAGAGGCCCAATATACTTGTAAGTAGAGTCCCTGAAGATGGAAGGTAACAGAAAAAATGTTTGACAAAATGATGGATAAAAATTTTCCCCAATTTCATTGCTCACAGATCCAAGAAACTCAGTAAGTCTCAAGCATGAGAAACATGAAAAACAGTACACAAAGACATTGTTGGTGTTAGGTGCCATTGAATTGGGTCCAACTCATAGTGGGTTTTCAATGGCTACCTGTTTCAGGTTGTTGTTGGGAGAAGGACCTGGCAACCCCCTCCCAAAAATCAATCTGCCATTGAAAACCCTATGAACAGCAGAGAAGCACTGACAATAGTGTTTCCCCTGTTGTACAGAGGGTCACTATGAGTCGGATACCCACTCAACAGCACCTAACAACAACAACAACAACAGCAACAACCTCTTTCAAGATTGCCTCAGGAGTGGATTGCTACATCCTTCTCTCATTTTTGCGGCGCTGGGGATCAAACCTGGGTCCTCTGAGAGTGTGGAGCAGCACTCTACCAACCAAGCTAATCCCCAGCCTGCTCACCAAGATACATCATAATCAAAATGCATAAAACCAGTGATAAAGAGAAGAATCTTAAAATCACTTAGAGAATGTTGATAAATGTGAGGTTTTTATTAAGAATTGACTATGCTCTGGTACTTATGGGATTTTTCTTTTCCCTTCTTTTCTTCTCCTTTTCCCCCTTGCTTCCTTCCCTTCCTTCCTCTTGCTTTCTCCCTCTCTCCTGCTCTTCTTTCAGAATATAAAGTCTAAGAAAAGCTATATATATATATATATATATATATCTTGGATCCCTGGTCTTTGGTTTCCAAGGACATATTATAGAGAAATAGTTCTTCCACAAACCACATACTCTTCTTCCCTTGAAATTAGTCTAGAAATTAGTATAAAATACTCAATGTACAAGCTTTTAGATTTATGCTTTTTAAAAAGATATCTATCACCAGATACTCTTAAATATACAACAAGTGTGGATGCTTAAGGTTGCTTGCAGATAAAATTTTGTAAGTAGAAAATGATTTTTCCATCATTGTAAATCTGTTTTAAAGGGAAAGGAATTCTGAAGCTGATTGTTATTGGAGATGCGCTCACAGAGTGATGGAGAAGGTACATGTGAGACTGAAGGGAAGGAAGATTTCCAACCTTAAGGATGTTGATACCTTCAAAAGTGCAAGGATAAAGAAGTAAAAGATTATAATGAAAGAGAGGGACAGAGAGACAGAGAGAAAGAGAGAGGCAGGTTTTAGGGATGAAGCTTCTGTTATCATCCACGTCACAAAAAAGTCCAAAGATTTTCCACCAAATACATCTTGTGTATAAACAGCCCCATGATGTCATTAGAAATGTTCCATATGGGTGCTCACTATGGAGCGAGCTGCCTGTCGGCAGGGGATTTTTAGCCTGCAGCTTGCTGTCTATTTGGAGCCTAAATTCAGTCTTTTGCTCAGCCTCCCAGGTCCCCTTCCTCTTCACACATTTCTCTCCCCTGCCATTGATGGTGCATCATTTCAAGGAGGGAAAACAAAAAACTTGAGCTAAGAGGATTTTCTGCTCAGTTTGGTTGTCCTACGACACATTATCCCTCAACTGGCCACTGGAGACTCTACAGCCATATATTCAAATCACCGCAGACACTAGCTGGGGATGGATGCGTCATGAAACTTTTATAACAAAGGTGTCCATAAGGAATATGGGGCTTTTAAATGTCTCCTCTTCTGCAGGCAACTGATAACTTCACTCTCTGGTGAGCCTCTTCTGCTTTGCTATTATACTCAGATGTTTTTATTCTAAGAGGGAAATATTATGGAGGAACATAAAGTTTTAGTATTTGGGATGGTTGGATTGCACACCAGGTAGTTGGATCTTTTTTTTTTTTTTCTTTTTCTATCTTTAATGTATTCTGAGACCAGTTATATTTAATGCTTCTGATTCCAGCTGGTCCCTAGACCAAATGCAGAACAGACTAGTAGGAAATCTAGATAGCTTGAATTTAAAGAAACTGTTTTACCCAAACTTCCATCCAAGGCATAAATCCCTTCTATTGCATTCCTAATAGCACCATTATGAGAATAGCTAATCCAGGATCTGGACAAAAGGTTGAGAATCAAGGACTCTGAACTGACAAAAGAGAAGACCACAATAAAGCAATTGCCAGGAACAAGACCACTACAAAGAGTTGTGCAGGCTGTGCACTGCACAATTCACGAACTATAATGGGTAATGTTCTATAAAACACATAGTACAAAACCTGCACAAATTATAGAAACTTAAAACACTGGCAGGATTTGAGTAATATTATCAAGAACTTAAGCAACTGCCTGGGAAAGGTAACCAAAGCTAAGAATAAATTCTGGATTTTGGATGAGGAAACCGGCATCCACAATAAGAAGGTAACAGCCTTGTTCCAGTCTGTCACGGTTTTACCTGTATTTGCTTGGTAGGGCTTCCTCACTACCCAAGCCAGGCTTGTAGTCCTCCAAAACCATACTATGTTCCTCTTGTTCTCCCTCAGGGCCAGGCCCACTGTGGCCCTCAGCCAATAGCATCCCATCAGCCCTCAGCCAATAGCATCCCATACTTGGGGCCTCTGATATGAATACAAAGCCCTAAAAGTGTCCTAGCCTGTTCATGACGCCACAACAAAACACATGAGACTAAGGAATTTCTATAGAATAGAACTTTATGTCTCACATTTCTGGAGGCTGGAAGTCCAAGGGGCTGGCAGATTCCATGTCTGGTGAGGGCCTGGTCTCTGCTTCCAAGATGGCACTTTGAAGGCCGCTTCCTCCAGAGGGGAGGAACACAGTGTCTTCACCTGGCAGAAGGAATGGAAGGACAAAAATGACCCAGGTAGTTCCATCCAGCCCTCTCATAAAATTGCTAATCCTATTCATGGGGGCTCTACTTTCATGATTTAATCACCTTCTAGAAGCCCCATCTCTTAATGTTGTTGTGCTTGGGATTAAGTTTCAAGATGAATTTTGAAGGAGACACAAGCATTCAAACCAAAATAATAATAACTGAAATTTTTCAAAATTAAAAAAGCAAGAAAAAATACATAAGAAAAAATGGCCAAGCAAATTTGCTTGTAGAACTTTTCTCAAAGGAAATTGTCATTAGAATTATTAATAGCAGGGATAATAGAAAACAAAATAGATGTCCAATAACAAAAAATTGTTTAAATAAACTATGCCATAGTTATAAAATACAAAGCTAGACAGTCATTTTAAATTATTCTTAGAGGGCTGGTGGGATCTAACTGCACATCAGAAGAGTCTAAAATTATTATGTGGACAAAACCTCTTTTTTTTCCCACGGTACTAGGGGTTGAACCCAAGGCCTTGTGCTTGCATGCTTTGCAATTGCTGGACTACTGAGCTGCAGCCCCAGCCCATTTTTTTACTTTTTGAGACAGGGTCTCACTAAATTACACAGACTGCCTCTGGTCTAGAACTTGCGATTCTTCTGCCTCTGCCTCTCAAGTCGCTGGGATCACAAGTGTGCGCCACCGTGCCTGGCTCTGTGGACAAAATTTTAATGATGTTGAAAGATGCTTGAGATGTGAACATAAGTTTAAAAACAAGGTTACAAAATAGTATGACTATAACCACTTTTAAAAATTCTCCCTAGACATTAGAAAGAAGACTTGAACAGTAATACACCAACATATTAGTAATACTTCTGAGTGGTGAGATTAATTTTTAATAACCTTTATTGTAAAATTATTTTTCTAATTACAAAAATAATAGTTTTCATTATACAAAAGTAGGAGGGAAAAAACCCAAAGAAGAAAAGTGAAATTATCCATAATCCTATCAGCTAGGGGAAAAAAAAAAACTATTAACATTTTGTAGCAATGGAAAAAGCCAATGCTGTATTACTCCGTACCCCATCATCATTTACTAATAAGGAGGGATTTTAAAAAATTATTTTGTAGCATGTCTTTCTGAACTTTTTAAACATATAAGATAGATTTTAGTTATAAAAATAATACAAATTCAGTGTTGAAATTTTGAAAATATAGCAAAGCAAAAAGAAAAACATTTATCACATAATAATCGTCTTTCTTTTGCTTATTTTTGTGTTACAAAATTTCAACAATGAATATACATTACTTGGGAATGAAAAATTTTAAAAAAGTATTGATCATGTCTCTCTGATTTTCTCAATGTCATCTGAATTATAGGAATTCAGAAAAAAATCATTTGAGAATGGTTCATCATTGCTTAATATATAAACGTCTCACATTTTAACTGGGGCTTTCTGTAACTTCTGTTTTATCCTGGGATGGGTAACATCATGAAGTCTGCAGAGACACACAAAGCCATGGGGAAGAAGGCTGGGGCTAAGCAGGGCCAAAGGCCCTAGGAACCTCCCCCATCCCCCTTCTCCTCCCCCAACCCCAGCTGCAGGTTAGTCTCAAAGCAGATCTCACGGTGGGTGGATTCAGATGGGAACTGAATACTTGTGGACCAGGTAGGAGCTGGTCTTGCTTGCCAAAGATCTGCCTATATGACACAGAAGTAAACTGGGCAAGTCCTCAAATATGGATGCCTGCTCAAGGTAGAAGTGACTAGGAGACAAGGTGGGCCCCAATTTAGGGAATTTGGGGTTCTCCTCGAGGCCCCAATCAAGCCAGAGCACAATGCAAAGGGTTAAGACAGAGCCCCCAGGATGTGGGCAGGGAGAGCAGAGGTGGAGTATATGGGCTACAGTGATACTCACAGTTTGTCCTGGATCACTGAATACAGTACTTGACTGTCTGTGAACCCATTTATCCAGTCACTCAGTGAACAAGTATTTATCAAGCTTCTAACAAACATTGTACAAATAAACTTAGCAGCAGATTGTGGGGGTGAATCCAGACACTGGATAGAACACCAAGGGTATAAAGTTTAGACTAGGTATTTGTCAAGAAAGACTTTTCTAAGGAAGTAAGATTTATGCTGAGGCCTAAAGACTGAACCAGTGTTAAGAAGAGAGAACTTGGGCTGGACAATGTTCTAAACAAAGAAAGCAGCTTGGACCAGAAGTCTCAGGACAAACACAAGAGCCCATAAATCAGCTCTGATTGGTCATGACTAGCTATCCAAGCCTGAGTTATGGACACTTGACCTAGCTCCAAACCTCTCAATGAGTGGGAGCTGTCAGTTCCAGTAGTGGCCACAACCTGGGCACACCAATGGCCCTAGCCATGAGTTGAGGTCAGAGCCACATTATGGCTTCAGGAGTCCCGGGCACTGTAGCCTTCATGGGCTGTTTCTTCCATAAAAGTTTTTAAATTTAAATTCTATTTTAAAAGATTAAAACAGTTTTGTGGGCCTCAGAAAGTACCATGAGCATTGGGCTCTGTGCCTCTTGTGCCTAATGGATACATTGGTTCTGGGTAAGGAAGGCAGAATCAGAGGAAACAACATGTGCTTAATCCATCAATCCAAAGGAGTGAGTATAAAGAAACATCTAGAAGCTCTGAAGGCTGTTGGGAGGCACTTGGGGCCTCTTAGAAGTTTAGAACCTTCAAACAAATGACAGATAATCATATCATATATTAGTGATATCTACTTAGCCTTCTATATGCTTTCTGCATTTGAAAATTATAAAGCATGTCTACATTCAAATTGAGCAAGTAGGGTAAAGACTACTTACCTTCTCATTGGGCCAGCCAAGGTGAAAGCAACTGCTCCATTTCCTACTTCTCCTTGGAAGCCAAGGGGTATATGGCAAGATTGTGGGACTCAAAATCATATAAACCCTGAGTTCACAATCCCCCATCTGCCATGAACTAGTGGTGTGACCTTGAGCAAGTTGCTTCATTTTGCTGAGCCTCAGTTTCCTCCTTTGTAAAAGAAGAATGCTATCTCCAAAATATCCACGTAAGATATAAGTGAAATAATAGATCTAAAGCATCAGTACAACTCAAAAATAGTTTAGAATGTTTTATGATTTTTAAAAAAAGCTTTATGAAGAGGACTAGAGTTTAGGACACTATCAAAACTGGCATATCTTCTCCTTACATGGGAGAGCTAGATGGGGGGGGGGGTGGCTTTCTGTTGCTACAATAAAATACCTAAGATAAAAAATATAAAGTGAGAAAAGGTTTTTGGCTCACAGTTTTTGAGATTTCAGTACATGGATGGTTGGTCCACTGCTTTGGGGCTCATGGTAAGGCAGCACATTGAGGAGAGCATGGCAGAAGAAATCCTTTAACCCCTAGTTTAAAAGTGAAAGAAAGAGGAAGATACCTAGCACCTCACAATCCCCTTTGAGTGCATATCCCCTGCTATGGTTTGAATCTAAAATATCCCACAAAGGTCATGTGTTTGAATGTTTGGTCTCCAGGTGATAGCACTTTCTTTGGAGGATATCAAACATTGGGAGGTGAGACCTGGCTGGCAGAAGTAGGTCACTAGGAGTGGGCTTTGAAGTTTTACCCAGGCCCTCAGTTCTGGTTGCTGTGTCTGTTTCTGATCTTCCATAATGCAGAGTCCTCCACCACAGGCCCTCCTGCTATGCCTCCCTGCCACTGTGAACTGAAATCCTCTGAATCATGAGGTAAAAATGAATCTTTCCTCCCCTACCTTGTATCTGTCAAGTATTTTGCTACAGTAATGCACAAACTAACTAACACAACCCCAATGACCCCACCTCTTAAAGTTTCTACCACCTCCCAATAGCACCAGCTGGGGACTAGGCCTTTAACAGATAGGCCTTTTTGTATAGCTTTTAGAGAAAAGACAGGTAAAGAAGAGGATAGAGCTTGGACTAAGCATCTATGTCAGCCAGAGTCCTTGTGAGAGTTGAGTTCTAGGCAATTAGGAGCTTACTGTGGGCTGGCATCCTTGGGTATTAGCCAAGGTGGAAATCAGCATGGGTCCCCTGTAATCTTTGGGGGCTTTCAATGACTGCAGATGAAAATGAATTCTAAACTAAGTATATTTCATGAAGTATCTCTGGAAAATTACCAATAAAACTTAACTGAGTTCATCTCATATCTGGGAGGACCCTTAAAGCTGCTATCGTAAAACTCTACTGATGAAAGACTTTCTTATTGATTCCAATCATTATTGGCTCAGCCCGCCCAGCAGAAAGCAAGTATGCATCATACCCCTTGAGAAAACACATTTCAGAACCACATCAATTTTATGAGACAGGCCTAAGAGATGAAAGCATTTATTCAAAGACCCATTGTGATTTTTCAGGAGTCTTGCTTTAACCAGGAAGATCTCCACAATCCAGAAAACTCCAGAGCAGCAGGCTGCTATGATTCATACAACCTGGCACTGGTCATGTGGTCTGGTTAGAAAGACGCTTCGGAGCCCAAGCAGCCTAATTTGCTATTTTATACTATATTGAAATTTCACTTCTATTAGCTCAGTATACCAACTATTGATGTGAAAATAAAATTAATTCTTGCTCTTGCATAACAAAGAAGAATTGCAGTTTATAATGAAATAATGCTCATATTCAATTGCATGATAGAAATCATTATGTTTCCTTATTACAAAGGTACCTCATTAGCAAAGATTTTTATTTCCCCTGATGTCATGGGCAGAGGGTGCCAATCACTATTCTAAGCACATTAGCTTTCCTTTAGGTATATAAAAATTTGCATTGTGCAAATTCCTTTTGAGATGAAGCCTTAGAATGAAGCAGAATATAGATTTGCCATGAGGTTCTGAAAGAGAAAGGACAGCAAGCTCTAGTAAATGAATGTTGTGTTCTTCAGGAACCATCCAGGGAATTCTTTAATCTCTCTGGATCTACTCAACAAATTTTTACTCTGCATACATAAAAACATTCTTTAGAACTCTCAGCATAATAACTAAGATATTTTGTATTTTTCCCTACTGCTCTGGAGGTTCTCATATCACATCAAAACTTTAAGATATACTAAGCATAATACCAGAAGTTATGGTATGGTTAAATTTATACATAAAACAAATTTTAACTAAATGACAAAATTTGTATTGTCATGCATTGCTTGGTTGCACGGTAAACTGGTACTACTCACTTGGAAAACAATCATGTGTATCACTAACCTTATCAATTCTTCATACTCTTATGGAGGATCATTCTATCCTATTATATCAGCCCCAAATAGAAATAAGGTCTATGTGGGAAAACAGTCTTTGAGGTACCACTGATAGAAGTAAAAACTGAAAATGACCTACTCTGTGCATTTCCTTACTTACTAGACAAAAATTCAGATGCTTACTTGGCAATACATGAGACATCTCAGAAAGACTCCCCCACTTAATCAATGATAATCTGAAATATTACCAATTAAGGTTAGAAACATTGTATCCATGAGTTTCCTACTTCAAAGAAGGAGGGGGGGAGAGAGAGGAGAGAGAAATAAAAAAGGAAGAATGTGAGAGAAAGAAAGACCAAAAACCCTAAAACAGTAAGATAAGAGACATAAATCATGTTATATCAGTAATTACATTAAATTAACAAATGGATATGTATATCAAGCCTGCAGCTATAGCCCTGTGGCATCCGATCCCGTCAGATCTCGGAAGCTAAGCAGGGTCGGGCCTGGTTAGTACCTGGATGGGAGACCGCCTGCGAACACCAGAAGCTGTAGGCTTGGGAGAAGGACCTGGCAACCCCCTCCCAAAAATCAATCTGCCATTGAAAACCCTATGAACAGCAGAGAAGCACTGACAATAGTGTTTCCCCT
>VMDO01002867.1:98654-156900 GCA_007922755.1 Pedetes capensis | reverse complement strand
AGAAAACCAAAAGGGAAGAACACGCTCTGTGTTTCTCAAGCTTAAAGAAGTGAAGAAAAAATTCAAGCCTCGAGTGGCAGTAGTGAAAGATTCTACAGGGAAAATATTAAATGATGCAGGAAACATCAAAAGAAGATGGGAAGAATACACAGAGTCATTATACAAGAAAGAATTGGTAGATGACCAACCATTCCAAGAGTTTGCATATGAAGAGGAACCAATGGTGTTGAAGGACGAAGTGGAAGCTGCCTTGAAAGAACTGGCGAAACACAAGGCTCCAGGAATTGATGGGATACCAATAGAGATGTTTCAACAAACAGATGCAGCACTGGAGGTGTTAACATGTTTATGCCAACAGATTTGGAAAATAGCTACTTGGCCAACTGACTGGAAGAGATCCATATTTGTGCCTATTCCCAAAAAAGGGGATCCGACTGAATGTGCAAACTATCGGACAACATTATTAATATCACACCCCAGCAAAATTCTACTAAAGATCATTCACAAGTGACTGCAGCAGTATATAGACAGGGAATTACTAGAAAATCAAGCGGGATTCAGAAGAGGGCGGGGAACCAGGGACATCATTGCTAATGTCAGGTGGATATTAGCTGAAAGCACAGAATCTCAGAACGATGTCTATCTATGTTTTATTGACTATGCAAAGGCATTTGATTGTGTGGATCATAACAAATTATGGGTAACACTTTGGAAAATGGGAATACCAGAACACCTAATTGTGCTCATGAGAAATCTGTACATGAACCAGGAGGCAGTTGTTAGAATAGAACAAGGAAACACTGAGTGGTTTAAAGTTGAGAAAGGTGTGCATCAGGGCTGTATACTTTCACCCTATCTCTTCAATTTATACGCTGAGAAAACAATCCACGAAGCTGGACTTTATGAGGGAAAATGCAGCATCAAGATTGGAGGAAGACTCATTAACAACCTGCATTATGCAGATGATACAACTCTGCTTGCTGAAAGTGAAGAGGATTTAAAACATTTACTGATGAAGACCAAAGATCATAGCCTTCAATTTGGGTTACGACTAAACATCAACAAAACAAAAATCCTTACGATGGGGTCAGCACACAACTTCACAATAAATGGAGAAAAGATTGAGGTTGTCCAAGATTTTGCTTTGCTTGGCTCTATAATCAACACCCATGGAAGCAGCAGTCAAGAAATCAAAAGACGCATTTCTCTAGGTAAAGCTGTGGCAAAAGATCTATTTAGAGTATCGAAAAGCAAAGATGTCACATTGAAGACGAAGGTGCGTCTGACTCATGACATGGTATTTTCAGTTGCATCATATGGTTGTGAAAGTTGGACAATAATAAGAGAGGCAGAAAAAGAATTGATGCTTTTGAATTGTGGTGCTGGAGACATCTATTGAATATACCATGGACTGCCAAAAGAACCAACAAATCTGTCCTAGAAGAAGTGCAACCAGAGTGCTCCTTGGAAGCAAGAATGGCCAAACTGCATCTTACATGTTTTGGACATGTAGTGAGAAGAGATCAATCCCCGGAGAAGGACATCATGTTTGGGAGAGTGGCAGGTCAACGCAAAAGAGGCAAACCCTCCACCAGATGGATTGACACAGTGTCTGCAACAATGGGCTTAAACATAAATAAGATGGTTTGCCTGGCACAGAATCGGCAAGTGTTTCGATCTGCTGTATGTAGGGTCACTATGAGTCGGACTCGACTTGATGGCACCTAACACCAACAACAAGACAGTCCTGCATAAGATCTATAGTTAATACTTAAGAATTCAGTGAGTATACAAGACTAAGTTATATATGAACTAAGATATGTTATTTTGAGAAACTGAAATAAAATCTTATGTTTTATGGTATTTTATAATACACAAGGTATGTTTACACACATTATCTCATTTCAATGTCACATTAATCCTTTAAGGCAAGCAAGGTAGATATTCATTTCCTCCTTGTATGGAAAGGTAATATCAGAAAGGTTAAGGTACCTGGCTACAGTTAAACAGCAGAAACAAAGCTCAACACAGGTCTCCAGACTCTTAGTCTAGTACTTCTCTCAGGGTATTACAGATGGTGAGCAAGGTTTAAAAGTAATAGTTATGTTAGGTATTGAAACAAAGAAAATGTATCTCATGATGAAAAGAGATAAAACTCTAATGGCATTGTCAGTATGATACTTTGATTTATTTTAGTCCATTTTATTGTACTAAGCATAAAACTGAAATATTAGTCAGTACTGTAAAATGACTGCTATAGAGTAATGACAATTTTTAACAAATCAGATATTTTGTTGATGAAAATGTAACAGAATAGAATTCTATTGTTACTGCTGTTCAACTAAGCAAAACTAACTCAATAAAATATACAGAGAAGATAAATATATGTTGTGTGTTACTCTAACAAAAGGGCCTAAACAAAATATACAATTTCAGAAGCATCAAAGTACAGGCAATTATTACATAGAAGAGCTAAATACATTTTAAAAGCAGGAACTCATATGGTATCATCAATTCTACATATATTTGACATATAAGGGAGATTCTTTCATTGAAAATTATTATTTTTGCTCCAAAGCACATGTTGTTATACAGTAAAATAAATAGATTATTCTGGAGTGGAAAGGAAGTCCAAGTCCTCAATTCAATAGACACTGAATGAAAATTATTATGTTCTTATAACTAAACAGCTAAAAACCAAACCTGGAGAAAGGCAGTTTTAAATATACATATATATATGTATGTATGTATGTATATATATATATATATATATATATATATATATATATATATATGTATACACAAATATATATAGATAAATAAAATAGTAAAAGCAGCTGATGTTTACTCAGAGATTAGAAAATTCTTGCATTTTCATCACTATCCAAAGGAAGCCAACAAAGAGCTCACTCTCCTAACTTGCCTCAGAAGGCAGATTCTTCTTCCTTCAAGAACTAGAAGTGAAGCATTATATAAAATAATCCTTAAATTTACAGAGTGTTAAGCAACTCAAAATGCCTTCAGAATTATCTGCACATTTAATCTGTCATTATGCCAATGTGACGAGAAAGGATTTATCTTCTAACTCAGCATTCTTCAAAGTATGTTCCATTGCTCTATGGTCCCTTCAGGAGGCTCTCTGAAAGGGAGTTAAGACAATTTTTTTCAGAGACTGCATTCTATATAATATTTCTCCTCTTTGGTACTAGACAAAGCCTTAGAAAATTCTTGCAGTCAATTCCACTGTTTCCATTGGTTTAACTGAACATGCTCCAAATTCTGGAATTCACATCTCCTTAGAACACTTCTTTACCAACACTTAACAACTCTATAAAATTCTTCTTCCTTTCTCTCTTACACCCATTCTAAACAGAGATTTATCTTTAGCATTCTATTGAAATTGCTCATCAATGACTTCCATGTTGCTAACTCCATATTCAACTATTAGTTTACAGTACCCATCAATAACTTAATAATTGATTACTACTCCTGCCTTGTAATAGTTCTTCACTAAGCTTCAAGGGCATCTGATTATCTTCATTCATTTTCTCCTCCTATAGTAGTTCTTCTCAGCCTCACCTACTCTTTTTCCTCTCCTTCTAGACCTCTTAACTGAAGTGATCCAGACTTCAATCCTTGTTCCTCTTTTCTTCTCTATCCTCTCTCATTTAGTGTCTTCATACAATCACTTGTTTTTAAATATCCATCCAATGCGTGCAACTCTCAAATTTATATCTGTACTCCAAATCATACTCCTGACCACAAGGACCAAATACTCAAATTTCTACTGACTTGTATTTTTGGAAAGACCAACTCAAGTGTTGCTCTTCCTTGCCAAAGCTGCTCTACGTGTAGATCTTTCCATTTCACTCATAACCAATTCCCTTTTTCCAATATACCAGCTAACCATTTTACAGTTATCCTTGAGTTTTCTCATTTTCAACAACCACAGGAAATCTTACAGGCTCAACCTTGGAAATACATTCAAAGCTAAACATTTCTGACCACTTCTAGCACTATCATCCTTGCTCAAATCATCATCTTCTATCACCTCAGTTACTGCAATAGCTTCATTCTTCCATTCTTACTCCCCTTAAATACAGTCTCAAAAAAGTTGCTACAGGGATCTTACTATCCAAAGTTACAGCACGTAATTCCTTTCTTATAATCCCCAATCTAACAATTCCCTATTTTACTTGGAGAAAATCTGTATCTTTAATTATGTTCCACAAGGTCCCAAAATCTATTCCGCATTGCTCCTCTAACTTCATTCCCTTTACTTCACCTTCACCCTGACTCAAGCCTCCTTGCTGTACCCTGAACAGCCCAGACATGCTCCTGCTTTACAGACTTTGCAATGGATGCACCCTGTGACTGGAATGCTCTTTCCTCAGAAACCCACATGGCTTGCAAGAAGAATTCCTTGGTATGTTTGCTAAGATCCTTATAGGTAGGACAGTACTAGAGATCAAAGTAATCATGATTAACAAATTGATGTATAGGTTAGTATGGCTCAATTAATAACAAAATTAGTAATAATCATAATATTTTAAATATTTCATATTCATTTCCACATTTGTTGCAGTTTCAAATACAGCCTTTTTCCCTGTGGAGACTTTTGAAACTATTTAAAAATCAAATTATATGATTTAGAATGACATAAACTAATAATACTAAAATATCAACTATAAATTCATTTAATTATAATAATTCTATCTATGTGGTATATCCAAATACCCGTAGGAAAAAAATCAAGGATATAGCTCAGGCTTTTTCAACCATGAGACTACTGACATTCTTGTTGTTGTTGTTGTTGTTGTTGTTGTGTTGTTGTTGTTGTTGTTGAAGTTATTAGGTGCTGTGGAGTAAGATCTGACACACAGTAACCCCATGTACAACAGAATGAAACTCTCTCTTACACTGTGGCCATGCCCAGCACTATTTCAGTGTTTCTCTGCTATTCACAGGGTTTTCAATGGCTGATTGTTTCAGGAGTGGGCTACTGGATCCTTCTCCCATTTTTACAGTGCTGGGAATTGAACCCAGGACCTCAGATAGTGCAGAGCAGCACTCTATAAACTGAACTAAAACCTCAGCCCCATTGACATTCTGGGCTAATTTTTTTTTTTTTTTTTTGGTTGTGTGAATGGAGGAGGTGTTTTATAAACTGGAGGTTGTTTAACATCTTCTAGATACCAATAGCATCCACCAGATGTTGCAACAAAAAAATAATATCTGGAGACGACATTGCTAAATGTCCCCTGTTGGACAAAACTGCCCATTAGTAATAACCAGCATAGCTAGATAGACAGATGGAGGAGGACCAGGGACGGAGAATTTATACAAGATATTCTTAAATGATCAATAAAAGTGAATAAAATTAAATTGAATTTCAACTTGGTTTGTAAGGATTGTAAAGACTGTAACTAAACCGACATTTGGTATTGTGAAAACAATAAACATAACATCAATCTGAGGTAAGTAAGATTCTAGTATTTCTAAGAAAAAAAATTAGTTAATATCTTTCTCCTTATTTCTTACCTCTGTCTTAAGAACAACACCCTACCTTCCTGCTGTCTCACAGGAATAAAAACTTCAGTCTTTCTTTTCAGTTCTCAAGATAAGAGAAGAGCTTACTTCCTCTGACTCTATAGGTGGTTCCTGAAAGTGCTCTCCAGGTGTCCTGAGATGACTGACACATCTGTTTTGCATTTACAAACAAGTTTAATAGGACTTGCATATAAACAAGAGTAATAATTTATTATACCAAAGTAGAATTAATTTCTGTATTTGCTTATTACTTAGACACTACTCTTTTTTCTCATTGGATTACTCTTTAGCTTACCATAGAAGTAACTGATCGTGCATCTTCTTCATAATTTACTACTGGAGGTGGCTCTTTCCCATCATTTTCTTGCACTTTTCGCTCTAGTAATTCTTTCTGTGCTGCAAACTTTGCCTCAGTGCATCTCAGTTGCTGGACTGATTGTTTCAGCTCTTCAAGTGTCTGTTTTTGGCTTAGTAGAAGCACAATACTAAAATAAAAGAAATTAAGTATAAATTATTTCAACTTCTTTAAGAAGTAAAGACATTAATGTACTATATATATGGACATTATGCTTCTGTCTCCTGTTATTTTCCATCTTCATAGGAATCCTTCGAAATCATAAGAAATATGAAACTAAACAGATTTTAAACCATCCCAATTGCTATTAAATGCTAGCATTTACAAAATGGAAGAAAATGTTTGAAAGCACTCTTGATGCCTTTAAATATATTACGATCTATGTCACTCATTTTATTTTACAGATGAAGCATCTACCAGAGTATAGACACTTAGGTCCAGAAGTGTAGGGTCTAAAATGAATGAAAATGACAGAAGCAGAACCTTAAGTTTATTTCAAATTTCACAGGTAAAACTGCTAGGATCAGATCTGTGCCTTGTTGTTGTTTTTGTTGTTAGGTGCCATCAAGTCGTGTCTGACTCATAGCGACCCTCATAGGGTTTTCAATGGCAGATTGTTTTGGGATTGCCTTGGGAGTGGGTTGCCACATCCTTCTCACATTCTGCGGTGCTGGGAATCGAACTCAGGACCTCAGAGACTGCAGAGCGGTGCTCTACTAACTGAGCTAAATTCCAGCCCTATGCCTAGGATAAAATAAACCAAATTAAGGTGACAGCCTGAGCACCAAGGTGTATGCACGTTGTGGGCATGTGTGTGATTGAGGGAATGAGCATAAATCCACAAATCTTTCCTATTTTAGAGAAGTACTCCATGAAGGCTACGCTCAATGGGAAATTTAAACTAATTTGCCCACAGGAAAACACAAAGTGCCAATAAAAACACTTGTAGAAATACTCCATATGTATAGTATATTAATGTCTTAAAAGAATTATGCCACACACTGCTGAAAGTAAGTTATAAATCCATAAGAGACAACAGATTATAAATTAGGGAAAGTTTCAGAATTCAGCAATAAAAATCAGAAAATGTTATATTCTGAAATTGAAACTCAAAAGAATCAAAACATAACACAAATAGGTGTTTATAGGCAGATATAACTTGCACTAAGAAATGTACGTATAAATAAGCAGCTGATTAGTGTTTTAAGAAGTTCCAACCTAACTGAGCAGGGTACTGCCTCAGTGACTATTGTAAAGAAACCGACAATCTTCTTGATTATATTGCAACAGGTTTCAGAGAACAGAGTAGAGTCTAGAAAAATAGAACTACTGAGTACAAATATTTGTAGGAAACCTACAAATACTATGTGTGCAGAAGACAGATTATTCTAAATAATAAAATTCAATAAATGAAAATTATCATGTACATCATCATTCAATATTCTGTGACCTATTTTTTAAACTGTACAGATTTCTTGGTAGATTCCTGCTGGCTTACTTATTAGTTGGTAATTCCCTTTTTACAATAAATTGGCATTTTGATTTCTCAGTAAATCCCTTCAGAGTAAGCTAATTTTTAAGACAACTATTTTTGTGAATAAAAACTCAAAAAGACCAGGTCTTGGAAAAGATTACATCCATTATGTACTTTAAGTTATTAAGGGTTTCTTCTTTGCATCTTCCTAGCAAAATAAGAAAAAAAAAGAAAAAATTTTTAAAAATTCACCAGAATCAGAACAGTAATAACAGTGTAAGAAACTATTTAAAATATACCAGGTAAGATAGGATAGTAAAAATACTTTTTCACCATACATCATCAGGAAAATCAGTCCAAAAAAAGAATGATTTCTAAAATGTAGGCTAAACTAACTGAGAGATGTACATGAAAATAATAATACCTTAAACTCATTAAATCTGCAGCCATAGCACCCTGGCATCTGATCCCTCCTGATCTCAGAAACTAAGCAGGTCAGCCTGGTAAGTCCTTGGATGGGAGACTGCCTGTATCAGGTGCTGCAGACTAGAGAGAAGGATCTGGCAATCCACTTCCCAAACAATTCGCTGTTGAAAACCCTATGAATAGCAGAGAAGCACTGACAATAGTGCTGGGCATGGCTCAGTGTGGAGGACTGTTTCATGTTATACATAGGGTCACTATGAGACCAACTTGATGGCACCCAACAACAACAACAACAATTTCATTAAATGCAAAAAAATTAAAAGGATGAAAATAAGTTTTTCAAAAATGAAATATGAAATAACAAGATACAATTGCCAAAAAATAAATATTAACTGAATGTTGTTGTTGTTGTTAAGTGTTGTGGAGTCAAGTCCAACTCATAGCAACACTCATAGTGTTTTCATTGGCTGTTTCAGGACTGCTTTGGGAGTGGATTGGCAGATCCTTCTCCTGGTTTTTTTTTTTTTGGTGTTGGGGATCGAACCAGGGTCCTCAGGGAGTGTCAAGCAGGCACTCTACCAACTGAGCTAAACCTCAGCTCAGATTAACTGAATAGCCAAATATAATTCAAAAATATCTATTTATGGCAGTAAACAGCATACATTTTACTATATAGTAAACTTATTGTAAACTAAAAAATGGTCCCCCAAAGATGACTATATCCTTATTCTCAGAACCAACAGAATAAGCTACGTTATATGGCAAAGAGAATTTACACATATGATTAAGTTAAAGATGGTAAGAAGGGGAGATTGCCCATGATTATCCAGATGAGCCCAAAGTAATTATAAGCATCCATATAAGAGGAAGGCAAGAGGGACAATGTCAGAGAAGGTGCTGTGAAAACTGAAACAGTGGGAGAAAAGGCAATGTGATATTAGGTCAAGAACAAGGGATTGAGGATAGTCTTCGGAAGCTTACTCCAGAAGATACTCTAGAAGAAAGCAGTCCTATCAAAACCATGATTTTAGGCCCCTGGGACTCATTCAGACTCTCTTTGCCAAAACTGTAAATAAATTATTTTTGTTGTTTTTTGCTACTACATTTGTGGTAATCTGTTATAGCAATAAGAGGAAACTAATACAAACCCTAAGAAAGAGCATATGCTTTCTTGTTGTTGTTGTTGTTGTTGTTGTTAGGTGCCGTCGAGTCGGTATCCGACTCATAGTGACCCTGTATACAACAGGTGAAACACTATTGTCAGTGCTTCTCTGCTGTTCATAGGGTTTTTCAATGGCAGATTGATTTTTGGGAGGGGGTTGCCAGGTCCTTCTCCCAATATGCTTTCTTAGGTTCATTTAAAAGAAAAGGATTAGGCCATTACAGAACATTGAAACTTAAGAAAAGAGATTTCAAATTATGTATGTTATATAGTTTAGAGAAAGAGTTCTATTTTTACAAATGACTTCTCATGGTGCTTCCAATCTTTAGAAATTACTGTTATTTCACCTTTATTTTGCCCTGGATAATAAATGGATCTTCTAAGAATGGATTGTAAAATATCTTATAACAGGAATAATCACTGTGATTCCATAACCAGAACAGTCTACTTTCTCTCACCCTTGCTGGGAATCCAGATAGCCACCTACCAACTATTGTTATTGTTTTGTTTGTTTACTTGGGGGGTTATTTTTGCAATATTAGGGGGTTGAACTCAGGGCCTGGCAAATGGTAGGCAATTGCTCTACCATTGAGTTACACCTCTGGTCCCCTTTTATCTCTTTACATTTTATTTTGAGATAGGGTCTCACTAAGTTATGCAGGCTGCTCTGTTCTGAAACCCACAATTCTGCCTCAGTCTCCTGAATTCCTAGGATTACAGGTGTGCACCACAGTGCTCAGCTCACATGCCAGTTTTAATTGTTAAGATCTCATGGGGTACTCCACTGCAAGTGGGGACTCTTCTCTAAAAGATGACTACTCAGGGGTATTTCTGCTCTTAGGACCATCCAAGATCCAGCTCTTATGACTATTACAAGCCTTTTTCTCTTCTCTTCACTTCCACCACATAGTTGCTGTAAGTCTTGATGCTGTTAACTATTTAGCCAATCACACGCATTCTGTAAGTTTGTGGGGACAGTCATTGAGAAGGTTGAGCATGCTGTGTTTTTTTAATCCTCTTATTATTGTTCTTTTCCATGTGGCGGCCTAGTAAATATAGCTGCTTTTATGAAGGGCTTTGGATTATAAAATTATATCATAAGAACTCGTTTTTGGAATTATAGAATGTGTCCACTTTTCAGAAAAAGTTTAATACATTAGGCCTTAGGCGGCTATCCCAGAAACGCCCATTTGCAAGGTTGGCCTAGTTTGGCATCTTGGAATGTGGCTGAAGAATAATTCCTTACACTCATACAAAATTTTCCCTAACTGATAAGGCTGATTCATTGTGCCCGGACTGTGCAAAGAATATGGTCTATGCTGAACACTTGCTTATATGCTGCATGTCTAAAATTCTGGCATATATGCTAGGGCAGAGGTTCCCAGACAAGCCCTGAATAAAATTCTTGAGCATTGAATCTCTAATGACCTTTCCTGAACAGCAACATCATATACAATGTTTTACATTGCTGGGAGAAGAATATTCTATATATGACCCTTCTTGAAAAAGGGATAACATAAGGTAACCCGAAAGTAGATTCCCCCGGTTTCTGTCTGTGCCTTTGTCTCTAATAATATGGCTGTGTGTGATATGTATATCTATTTATCTATCTATCTAACTTGGGCTGGTGTTTAGTTCAGTTGGTAGAGCGCTGCTCTGCACTCTCTGAGGCCCTGGGTTTGATCTCCAGCACCACAAAAATAGGAGAAGGACTTGGCAGCCCACTCCCCAAACAAACCTGAAACAATCAGTCCTTGAAAACCCTATGAGGGTCTCTATGAGTGGGATTCAACTGGATAACACCCTAACAACATCTATCTATCTATCTATCTATCTATCTATCTATCTATCATATCACTGTAATAAGCTTTAGTCTTAAGTGCAATTTTCAACTATGTCCAATGAATCCTTCTAGCAAAACTCCAAACATGAGGGTGGTCTTGTGAAAACTTGACACATATACTTTTCTAAAACTATTTTTCCCACTAAGTATAGGCAGAGGGACAGTATAGAAAATCCAAAAATAGACCTACACAAATATGCCTACTTGATATTTGACAAAAATGCAAAATACTTCAAAGTTGCAAAGACAGCCTATTGAACAAATTGGGCTATAAAAAGGATATATCTATAAGGAAAACTAAACCTCAACCTATATCTCAATTTTATATAAAAAGCCCTACAGCTTGTAAAAAATAATTATCTTCAATGGATAAAGAAACTGTGGTATATAAATATACAAATGAATATTAGTGAACCATTAAAAAGAAGAAAACCCTGATATTTATTACAACATGGATAACTCCTGAAGGCACTGTGCTAAATGAAATAAGCCAGACATGGAAAGCCAAGTGCTGTTTGACTTCACTTTTTTCCCTAAAAAATTTGGATGCATAGAAACAGAGAGGATAGAGGTGGTTATCAGGAGTGAGGAGGTGTAAAGGAAAAGGGAAGAGTTCACTCAAAGAGTAGAAACATGAGATGAATAGGTTCAGAAAATCTAATGTACAGCATTGTGATTACTAACATTACTGAATTATGTACTTGGAATTTGCTTACATGTTCTCACAAAAAGCAAAGTAAAATTTAAAAAAACCAGTAACTTCTTGAGGTGATAAATGTGTTAATTAACTTCAGTATGGTAACAAAATATATGTATATCAAATCATTACATCACACTTCAAACTCACAATTTTGTCAATTATATTTCAAAAAAGTGGATAATTTAAATATCTATAATTTTTAAATTACCTTAAAATGGGTCATAGACTTAATTATAAAATCTAAAACTACTATGAGAAAAAAACATAAAAGAAAATCTTAAAGCTCTAGGGTGATGCAAAGAATTCTTAAATATGATAACAAAAGCATAAATCAGAAAAGGTAAAATAGGTAAGTTGGACTACATTAAAATTATTTTTTTTCTTAAAGATCCTATGAAGAGGATGAAAAGACAAGTTATACACTATGATAAAAATTGTTTGCAAATCACATATCTGATAAGAGACTACTTGTTGTTAGGTGCTGTCAAGTTAGTGTCTAACTCATAGTGACCCTATGTACTAGAGATGAAGCACTATTGTCATGTTTCTCTGCTATTCATGGGGTTTTCAATGGCTGATTGTTTCTTGGGAGTGGGTTGCCAGGTCCTTCTCCCAAGCCTACAGCACTTGGTATTCCCATGCAGTCTCCCATCCAAGTACTAACCAGGTCTGGCCCTGATTAACTTCTAATCTGACAGGATTGGATGCCACAGTGGAACAACTGCAGGCAATGACAGACTAGTGTCCGGAAAATATAAAGAACTCAACAATAATAATCCAATTAAGGACTAGGCAAAAGAGGTGAACAAGTATTGCAGTAAAATCATATATAATATATATATATATATATATATATATATACACACACACACACACACAAAAGACAAAGGTTCTACATTAGCCATTAGGGAAAGAAATATTAAAACAACAATAAGATATCACTATAAATCTATTAGAATGGCTAAATTAAAAAATAATGACCATACTAAATGGCAATGACAATGAGGAAAACTTAGACCAATCATGTGTAACTACTGGAAATATATAATAGTACACCCAGCACTTTAAAAACTCAATGGGAATTATCATACAATTAGCATTTGCATAAGTGGGCATCTATCTCAGAGAAATTACTACTGACATTCACACAAAAACTTGTATGTGAATGTTGGTGTACCTCTATCTGTAATAGCCAAAAACTAGAAACAAATCAATGTACTTTAAAGGGTGAATAATTAGGCAAACTATGGTATAGCCATACTATTATGGAGTGAGTTATATGTGAAAAAAAGATATGTCAAGTAAGTCCTATCCCCTGAAACCTCAGAATATGACCTGATCTGGAAAAGGGATGTTGTTACAGATATAGTTAATTAACACAAGGGCAACCTGGAGAAAAATGGGCCCTTTAATCCATGTATGACTTGACCTTATAAGAAGAAATTTTGTCATGTCGAAAATATAAGTATGTAAAAAAAAAGAAAAAAAAGGAGGACGAGGAACACCTGTGGATACAGAGAAAAGACACACACTCAAACCACCATAACCAGAGGTAGGCAGAGTTTGGAATAGTGCTTCTGTAACTATACTATAATGTCAAGGATTCACAGCCATCACTAGAAGCTAAGAGAGAGGTGTGAAACAGCTTCTTCTCAGAAGGAATCAACCTGCCAACACCTTATTTCAGACTTTTGGCCCAAAGATCTATGAGAGAATAAATATATGATATTTTAAGCCATTCAGTTCTTGATACTTCATTATCGTGGTTTTGGTTAACCTTATTATCACTGTGATGAAATACCTGACATAAACAACTTAAAGGAAGAAAGATGTATTTTGGCTTGAAGTTTCAGAACGTTTAGTCCATCGTTGCCTGGTCCCATGTGCTTGGGGAGAACATCATGGTGACAGAAGCATGTAGTGGAGGAGGTTCTTCACATCATGGTGGATGGGAAACAGAGAGAGGAGAAAGGACCAGGAAACAGGTAAAACCTCCAAACGCATCCCACCTGGGACCTAATTCATCCAGCTATGCTATATATCCTAAAGTTTCTACAATCTTTAAAAACAGTACCTCTAACTGGGAATCAAGTATAACAGTAAGTCTAGAAAACTAGTAGATATACCATGGAATATTATTCAACAATGAAAAAGAATGTAAGTACCTGGATGAATCTCCAGAGAATTATGCTGACTATAAAAAAGAAATCCTAGTACAACACTCTTTCATATTTACAGTACTGAAGAAATTGGGCATACTAGGAACTTATCTCAACATCATAAAGTCATCTATGACAAACTTACAGCCAACAACATATTAAATGGGGAAAAATTAAAACCATTCCCTGTAAGATCAGAAATAAGACAAGAATGTCCACTCTCCTCCCCTCATATTCAAAACTGTGACTGAAGTCCTAGCCAGAGCAATCAGGCAAGAGAAATGACTTAAAAGAATACAAATAGGGAAAGAAGAGGTCAAATTATCCTTAGTTGCAGATGACATGATCCTCTACCTAATGGACCCTAAAAATTCCAGTAGAAAACTCTTAGAACTAATTATCTTTTTCAGCAACATAGCAGGATACAAAATTAACACTCAAAAATCTGGAGTTTTCCTTTACACCAATAGTGAACAGGAAGAGAAGGAAATCATTGATCCCATTCACAATAGCACACCAAAAAATTAAATATTTGGGAGCAAACCTAACCAAAGACCCTGAAAACCTCTACAAGGAAAGCTTTAAAACATTAAAGAAAGAAACAGTAGAAGATACTACAAGACAGAAGGACTTCCCTTGCTCACGGATTGGGAGAATATTAGGAAAATGACTATATTACCAAAATGATGTACAGATTTAATGCAGTCCCCATTAAAATTCCAATGAAAGATGTTGCAGAAATAGAAAGAAAAAAATCCTAAAATTCATATGGAAGCACAAACGCTGCATATAGACAAAATAATTCTAAGCACCAAAACAGGGCAGGACAGGTAATAATACCTGACTTCAAACCATACTACAGAATGATAGTGGCAAAAACAGCTTGGAACTGGCATAAAAATAGGCTTAGAAATCAATGGAACAGAAGTGAAGACCCAGAGATACAACCATGCAACTACAGCCACCTGATTTTTCAAAAATGGGCTAAGGGCATGCAATGGAGAAAAGATAGCCTCTTCAACAAATGGTGCTGGGAAAACTGGATATCCATGAGCAGAAGACCAAAAATAGACCTGAATCTCTCGATCTGGATGAGAGCCAACTCAAAATGGATAAGAGACCTCAACATTAAACCGGAAACCTTAAAGCTACTAGAAGCAAAGATAAGGAATGTACTCCAACACATAGGCATAAGCAAGTATTTCCTCAACAAGATTCTAATTGCCCAGGAAATTACTCCAATAATTGAAAAATGGGATTACCTGAAGCTAAAAAGCTTCTGTATAGCAAAAGAAAGAATCAATAGAGTAAAGGGAGAGCCCACAGAATGGGAGAATGTCTTTGCAGCCTACACAACTGACAGAGGACTAATTTCCAGAATATACAAAGAACTTAAGAAATCAAACACTAAGACAAATAACCCAATAAATAAATGGGCAATGGAACTGGAGCCACAGTTCTTGAATGAAGAAGTATGAATATCCAAGAAGCACATGGAAAAATGCCCAATATCCCTAGCCATTAGGGAAATGCAAATCAAAACAACACTGAGATTCCATCTCACTCCAGTAAGAATGGCCAAAATTAACAAAACAAAAAATAACAAATGCTGGCAAGGATGCAGAGAAAAAGGAAGCCTTTTACAGTGCCTGTAGGACTGTAAATTAGTTCAGCTACTTTGGAAATCAATATGGAGGTACCTTAGAAAACTAAGAATAGAACTGCCATAGCTATACCACTCCTGGGAACATACCCAAAGGAAGATAAATCATCATACCACAGGGACACCTGCACTTCCATTTTTAATGCAGCACTCTTCACAACTGTAAAGGTATGGAATCAACAAAATTGTCCATCAATGGAGGAGTGGATTGAAAAACTATAGTGTGTATACACAATAGAATATTACTCAGCAATAAAGGAGAATTAAATAACGTTATTTGCAGCAAAATGGATGGATCTGGAAAACATTATCTTAAGTGATCTAACTTAGCCCAAAAAGAGAAACACCATATGTTCTCATTCATATGTGGAACTAAATCTAACTTAAAGCAAGAAAAAAAAAACTATATGCATGTAGATATACAAAAATGAACATTCATATGTATCTAAAAGGGAAATATAAGCAAAGTTGAAAGAGAAGCAAAGGGGATCAGTGGGGAGGAGTGAAGGCTGGGGAAGAGGGAGGGGAAATAAAGTAGAGGAGAAATGGAGGAGAGGAAAATCTCAAAATACATGATGTAACTACATGAATACATGGGAAATACGGTTTTGTTAAACATGTAAGTTGTTGAATGTGTAAGAAAAAGTGCTGTAATAGTTGTAAAGATCTCACTATTCTGTACCCTACCAACACTGATAAATAAGAAAAAAATGCAATCCCGAAAAGTTACACACAATGACTCCATTTATATAACATGGTTGAAAAAAACCTATAGAAAAGGAAAAACAGATTAATGGTTGCTATGGGTTAAAAAAGGAGTAGGAAGACAAAAGGCAGTGTAACTATAAAAATACAACATGAAGGACCTTTACAGCAATAGAAATGTTCTACATCTTGTCTATATCGATGTTAATATAAGTATTTTGATATTTTATACTTTTGCAATATATTACCATTGAGAGAAAATGAGTATAGGGTATATGGGATTTCTCTGTATTATTTTTTATAACTATATTTTAATATATAATTATTTAGAAATAAGAAAGTAGGCAGGGTGCAGTGGCACATGCCTGTAATCCCAGCAAGAAAAGGAGGCAGAAGCAAGAGGTTCACAAGTTCAAGGCTGGAGTACCTTAGCCTGAACCAAAATAAAAAGATAAAAAATGAACTTGGGGTATAGCTCAGTGATAGAGCACTTGCAAAGTATGTGCAAGGCCATGGGTTCAACCACCAAGTACTGAAAAAAAATAAATAAAATGACTAAGTAATTAAAAAACATACATAGCTGCTGCTATTTCATGTTTCCTCTGGTAAAGTGAGGTTTTTATCATCCCATATGCTTTGAATTAACTAAATAATTGGGTTTTATTTATTGTTTGGTTTGTATTGGATACTAAGGAGCTAAACCCAGGACATTGCAATGTTAGGCAAGGGCTCCATCACTGAGGTGCACCTCCTATCATTTATTTATTTATTTATTTATTTATTTATTTATTTATTTTGCGACAAAGTTTCATGAAGTTGTGCAGGCTGCATCTAACCTCAAATCCACAATTGTCCTGCCTGTGGCCCCAAATCACTAAGATTAGAGGTAAACCCCATAATACTCCACCTAAATACTTGTTTTATGATAGGCCTTATTTTCCTTCAGGAGTTATAACTGTTAGAAGAGGTTTAGAGACATTTGTGTCAAATTCAAATTTGGAAGATTTGAACTTAGGCCCTTATTATATTGATAGGAAAAATAATTCTATTTCTATAAAGTAAAAATTCAATATGATTCTATTAATTTAGAAATAGTTATAGAATGAGAATATCTAACAGAATTCTTTGTATTTGTGAGGAGATGTAGTTTTATTCTTTTTATTACTTTCAAGTAACACAGTATACAAAGCAGGTGAAGTGTTGAAAAGTGTGTGTGTGTGTGTGTGTGTGTGTGTGTGTGTGTGTGTGTGTGTGTTGAGATAAGATTTCTCTATATAGCTCAGCCTGGCCTTTAAAACTGAATCTTCCTGTCTCAAGACTCTTCCCAAGTGCTGGCATTAGAAGTATGTGTGACCCTACCTGGCCTCAAAGATAATGCTAATCCACTTTTTTTTTTTCAGTATTGGAAGGCTGAACCTAGGGCTTTGTGCATCCTTTGCAGGCACTCTACCACTGAGCTATACCCCCAGCAACTTTTTCCTTTTTTATCATGAGACACGGTCTTGTTAAGTTACACAAGCTAAGCTACCTGTGTCCTCAAACTTGTGCTCCTCCTGCCTCCACCTCCCAAGTCCTACAAATTATAGATATGTGCCACCACATCTGGCTAAATGCATTTTTTAAAAGGATAAGAACTGTTTTAGAGTATATTTTGTTGTTGTTAGGTGCCATTGAATCAGGTCTGACTCATAGCAACTCTATGTACAACAGGGCTTTTTGTGCCCGATTCTGTGCCAGGCACATGATCTTATTTATATTTAAGCTCATTGTTGCAAACACTGGTGTTAATATATCTACTTGAGGGTTTTACTTTCTTTCATTGATCTGTCACTCTCCCAAACATGATGTCCTTCTCCAGGGATTGGTCCTTCCTGACTACATGTCCAAAATACATAAGACGCAGTCTAGCCATCCTTGCTTCAAGGGAGCACTCTGGTTGCACGTCTCCTAGAACAGATCTGCAGGTTCTTTTGGCAGTCCATGGTATATTCAATATGTGTCTCCAGCATCAATTCTTCTCCTGTCTCCCTTACTCAATGTCAACCTTTCACAGCCATATGATGAGACTGAAATACCATGGCATGAAATAGGTACTCCTCTGTCCTCAATGTGACATCTCTACTTTTCAGTACTTTTAAAAGGTGTTTTGAAACAGCTTTTCTGAATGTAATGTATCTTTTGAGTTCTTGAATACTGCTTCCAAGGGTATTGATTATAGAATAAAGTACAGCAAAATCTTGGACAACCACAATCTTTTCTCCATTTCTCATGAAATTCCTTACTGACCCAGCTATAAGGATTTTTGTTTTGTTGATGCTGACAAGCAATCCATACTGAAGGCTGTGTTCTTTGATCCTCATCAGTAAATGTTTCAACTGCCCTTTACTTTCAGCAAGCAGAGTCAGGTCATCTGCATAACACAGGTTGTTAATGAGTCTTCCTCCAATCACGATGCTGCATACTTCTTCAAATGTCCAGCTTCTTGGATTATTTGTTCAGCATAGAGACTGACGAGGTACAGTGAAAGGGTACAGCACTGATGCACACCTTTTTGACTTTAAACCAGGAAGTGTTTCCTTGTTCTGTCTGAATGACTACCTCCTGGTCCACGAACAGATTCGTCTTGAGTACAATTAAGTGCTTGCGTATTCCTATTCTTTGCAATGTTATCCATAATTTGTTATGATCCACACAGTCAAAAGCCTCTGCATAGTCAATAAAACATAGACATTTTCCTGGTGTTCTCTCCATTTGGCCAATATCCATCTGGCATCAGCAAAGATGTTTTGGGACCCACACCATCTTCGGAACCTGGCTTTATTTTCAGGCAGCTCCCTGTATATATACTGTTCCAGGCATCTTCGAATGACCTTTAGCAAAACTTTGCTTGTGTGTGATATTAATGATATTGTTTGATAGTTTCAACATTTGGTTGGGTCCCCTTTCTCCGGAAAAGGCACAAATATGGATCTCTCCCAGTCAGTTGGCCAGCTAATGTTTTCCAAATCCCTTGGCATAAACAAGTGAGCATCTCTAGTGCTGCATCTGTTGAAACATCTCAATTGGTATTCCATCAATTCCTGGAGCCTTATGTTTCACCAATTTCTTCAAGGCAGCTGTCCCTTCTTCCTTCAGTAGCTTTGCTTACTGATCATATGCCACCTCTTGAAATGATTGGTCATCCATCAATTCTTTTTGCTATAATGCCTCTTTGTATTCCTTCCATCTTTTGATGTTTCCTGTGTCATTTAATATTTTCACTGTAGAATCCTTCACTATTGCAGCTCAAGGCTTGAATTTTTTCTTCAATTCCTTAAGCTTGAGAAAAACAGCATGTTCTTCCTTTTTGGAGTTCAATCTCCCACTCTCTGCACATGTCATTATAATATTTGCTTTTGTCTTCTCAAGCTTCCCTTTGAAATCTTCTGTTCAGTTCCTTAACTTCATCATATCTTCCTTTACTTTAGCTGTTGGACATTCAAGGGCAAGTTTCAGAGTCTCTTTTGACATGTAATTTGGTCTTTTCTTTCTCTCTTGTCTTTTTAATAACCTTTTGCTTTCCTCATGAATGATGTCTTTGATGTCATGCGACAACTCTTCTGAGCTTGATTATTAGTGTCTAATGCATTAAACCTTTTTTGAGGTGGTCTCTGAACTCAGATGGGATATACTCAATGTCATACCTTGGCTTTCTTAAACTTGTTCTAATTTTCTTTATTTTCAGTTTGAACCTGCATATGAGCAGTTGATGGTCTGATCCACAGTCAGCACCTGGTCTCGTTCTGACTTTTGATATGGAGCTTTTCCATCATCTCTTCCACAAAAACAGTCAATTTGGTTCCTATATGTTTCATTGGGTGAATTCCATCTATGTATAGTCACCATTTATGTTGGTGAAAAATGTATTTGCAATGAAAAATGGTCATTGGTCTGACAGAATTCTATCATATGAGCTCCAGTATTATTTCTGTCACCAAAGCCATATTTCCCAACTACTGAACCTTCTTCTTTGTTTCCAACTTTTGCATTCCAGTCACCAATAATTACCAGTACATCCCAACTGCATGTTTAATCTATTTCAGTTTGAAGGGGCTGGTAAAAATCTTTCCTATCTTCATTCATAGCCTTAGTAGTGGGTGCATATATTTGAATAATACCCATATTAACTGGCCTTCCTTGTAGGCGTATGGATATTATTCTATCACTGACATTATTGTACTTCAGGACAGATCTTGAGATGTCTTTTTTGATGATGAATGCAAACCCATTTCCCTTTTATTTGTCATTCTTAGCATATCAGACCATATGATTATCTGATGCAAAATGGCCCATGCCAGTCAATTTTAGCTCAATAATACCTAGAATGTTAATGTTTATGAGCTTCATTTCCCTTTTGATGATTTCTACCACTTCCTAGATTCATACTACATATATTCCACATTCCAACTATTAATGGATGTGTAGAGTTGTTCCTCCTCATTTTGAGTCATGCCACATCAGCAAATGAAGGTCTCTGGAGTATTACTCCATTTCTGTCATTAAAATAGACTCTACTTTGAGGAAGCAACTCTTCCTTAGTAATCTTTTGAGTGCTTTCCAATCTGGGGGGCTCATTTTCTGCCACTACACCTGACAATGTTTCTCTGCTATCCATAGGGTTTTCAATGGCTAATTTTTTGGGGAATGGGCTCCCAGGTCCTACTCCCTAGTCTGTCTCAGTTCGGAAGCTCAGCAGAAACCTGTCCACCATGAGTGAGCCCGCTGGTATCTTTAATACTGGTAGTATAGTTTTCAGCATCACAGCAACAGGCCAGTTCCCACAGTATGACAAATTGACAGATATGCGAGGGGTGAGAATGAGTATATATGTATATTTAAATATATGCATATAGATACATACATGGATACTATAATGGAAACACCAGGAATTATTAATAAATAACATACAAACACATCACCCTAGGATTCTTTTCAGATCTTTTGCTTAGCAGAATATTTTAACATACAATGCTAAGCCCAACTTCAACTGCATCAATGTCTCAATGAGATTTAGCAATGACTGTTTATCTATATAAATATACTTAAACCATTTCAAGATTGTGCCCTAAAGGTAATAATATAAACTCCATGGTAACAAAGACTAACAGAAATTGGGTTAAATATTTTCCACCCTTAAAAAACTTGATATACTTATCCTTTCTAACTTATTCTTCTTAGAATGCTATTAAAATTTTATGATCAACCCCATCCCAAAAAGATAAATACTATATATGCTCTCACTCATCTGTAGGCAATAAATCTAACTTAAAGGAAGAAAATAATTATACATATGTAGATATATAAAAATGAACAATAATACTTATCTAAGAAGGGAATATACAAGCAGAGTAGAAAGAAGCGGGGAAGGAATCAGTGGGTGGAAGCGAGGTGGGGGCAGGAGGAACAGGAGAGGAAATAAAGTAGCAGGGACAAGGGTCAACGGGAAGGAGAAAAATCTCAAAATATATGCTGCAACAATATGAATACATGGGAAAAATAGGGAAAAGGAAAGAAAAAATTAATGAGAATGTAATCCATGAATGTATATAATTTTTATCATGTTAATTAAATGTTTCTCTAAAATATGTAAGTTGATGAAAGTATAGAAAAAGTTATGTAACAGTTGCATAATGGAAAGTCTTATTACTCTGAACCCGACCAACATTTATAAATAAAAAAATCCTAAGATGAAGCAAATGGTATGATTGAAAAGATGTTGTTGTTGTTGTTGTTGTTGTTGTTAGGTGCTGTTGAGTCATGTCCAACTCATAGTGACCCTCATAGGGTTTTCAATGGCTGATTGTTTTGGGATTACCTTGGGAGTGGATTGCTATGAAAAGACAGGAGCTTTAAAATCAAGAACTGATATATTTTCTGAAACTCACTATGTATGTGGTAAGTTAAACTCTCAAAGCCCTGAAGGTAAAATATAGACAGTTACAAGAAGGTATAGTAAGATAACACTCAGTAGGCAAATAAATGCTTGCAAATCCCCCCACCACACACACACACCAAATCCAACACAACATATAGTACAGAGGAGGAACTCAAGAAAGGTTGACTTTTTATATATCTATGACCCTCCAAGCCCTACCTCCTTTACCTTTATTCTTACCTCCTGATAAATATAAATAAGAGGTAGAATGAAGATCATACCCATTTATGTAGATGCAAAGAGATAAAGATTTGAAGGAAGAAAATATGTTAAAAACTAAATCACATAACTTCTGGATTAACAAAAAACCTTACAGTTTGCCTTCTACAACAACTTACAATCAAAGATCATTACCTCCAAAGATGATGGAGGTCAGCATATTTTATTATACTTCTTTATATTCATTAAACTTTAAAATAGGAGTCATTTACAATGTGTGCATTTACAAAATTGTAAAAAGTACAGCCACTTGGTCAGTTATAACTATGTAAAGAGAGACACTCACAAATAAAGCAAAAGATAATTTTTTTAATTTCATATGTATAATGGTTAAATTTTAATTTTAAAATACAAATATAATCTACACGTTTTGTTTGGCTTTTGCAGCAATGGGGATTGAACCCAGAGCCTTGGTGCATGCTACCCAAGTGCTCTACCACTAAGCTACATCCTCAACCCAATATAATCTACTGTTAATGCATGTCATGGTTTAAATCTAAAGGATTCCCCAAAGGTCATGTCCTTTAATGTTTGGTCTCCAGCTGGTGGTACTGCCCTGGGTGGTTGTGAAACTTTGGTGGGGGAGGTCTTAACTTTGAGGAGGTAATGTAACTGCAGGTAGGCCTTTGACGCTACTCCACACACACCCTCCCATCCCCCAGACCTGAGGCTCAGATCTCTCTATTCCTAACCTGCCATGCAATAAGGTCATCCACTACATGCCCTGCCACCACCACCACCTGCCACCGTGACCTGCCATTATTAAGGGACAGTCTCTATGAACTCCCAATACACCTCTTCTCCCATAAGTTTGTTTGGGTTGGTTTTTCTGCTATAGCAACAAGAGCTGATTAATACAATGCAATACTGAATATTTCCAGATTTATTGAAAGAATGTCCACAGTGATTCAAATTTTCATTTTCTTAGCTTTAAGGGCTTATTGATTCCAATATGATGTTACAATGGACTTAATGAGCATGTGCTGCCAAAATTCATATTCTGAAATCCTAACTGCCAATGGGATAGTAGTAGGAAGTATAAGAGGTACTTGGGTCATGAGGATGACCCCCTAATGAACATGATTGCTGTTAGGTGCCATTGAGTTGGCAACACCTCAAAGGGTTTTCAATGGATGATTGTTTTGAGATTGCTTTGGGAGTGAATGGCCATGTCCTTCTCCTTTTTTTGCAGTGCTGGGAATCAAACCTGGGTCCTCAGGGGTGCAGAGTAGCACTCTACCAATTGAGCTAAACCCTAGCCCAATGAACACTATCAGTGCCCTTATAAATGGGATCCAAGATAACTCTCTTATCCTTTTTTTGCTATGTGAGAGTACAATGAGAACTAGCAGCTGGCTAGCTAGAGAAGAACCATTATAAGAACTGAACCATGCTAGTACCGTGACCTTGGACATCTAGTATCCAAACCCTAGAGAAATGAATTTGTTTTTAAACCACTCAAACTATGGTACATTATTATAAAAACAGTACAAACTGACTATGCTGTTGCTGTTGTTGTTAGGTGCGGTACAGTCAGTGTGCGACTCATAGCAACCCTACATATGACAGGCGAAACACTATTGTTAGTGCTTCTCTGCTATCCATAGGGTTTTCAATAGTTGGTTGAGTTTTTAGGAGTGGGTTGCTGGGTCCTTCTCCCAAGCCTACACTTGGTGTTCCCAGGTGGTCTCCCATCCAAGTACTAACCAAGCCCAACCCTGCTTAGCTTCCAAGATCTGACAGGATCGGACATCGCAGTGCTACCACTGCAGGCAAAATGACTATAACAGAAACGTAATGCCAAGTTGTAATAGGAACTACAGTATAAATGAGAAAAGTATGCCTCCTAAGATTCTATGTGGTATAACAGGATAGATGGTGTTGTCATTCACTGAAATAAGGAATTCTAACAGTGAATGAAGTAGGTGTATTAAGGAGATTTTAATTCAGTCTTGGATATGAGGAATGTAAGGTACTTCTAAAACATCTAAAGAGGCATATCGGGTAGGCAACAAATCTGAGTGAGAATAGTAAATGTGGGTCATCTTCAGGAGATTATCTAGTGAGAGAGGTCAGGAAGAAGACTCACATAGCCTAATGTCATCTCTTCAGTAACTCCAAAATGGATTGGCTGAATGGAAGAGAATGAGTTTGCAAAGGAGTGACCAGCAAACAAAGTAATCTGGCATCTTGGATTCCAAACATCATGGGAAAATGAGGAACATAAAGTCAGCAATGTTATATACAGTTGAGAGGTCAAGAAAAATAGTTGCTAAAGTCAGCTACCAATGTAGAGGCCACAGGTAATAGAGATTCCTATTTCTATAGTGATGGGACAAAAGCTAGATATATGGGGGTTGAATATTAAATGGTAATTGAGGAAATAAGTGAGCACAGTTATTCTTGGTACAGGATTAAACTACGAGAACAAAGGGTGAGGACAGTAGTTGGGGGAAAATATGGAGATTAAAAAAGGGTTTCAGGGGATGGTGGTACAGCTCAGTGGTAGAGCACTTGCCTAGCATGCATTAGGCTCTTGGTCCAATGTTCAGCACTGCAAGAAAAGAGGGAGTGAAGAATTTGTTTTTGTTTGTTTGTTTGTTTTTTGAGCTGACACTTAAGAGTATTTGGAAAGTGAGCACAAGAATACAGTTGGGAAGGAAAGGTGAACGTAATATGTAAAATAATATGAAATTTCTGGGAAAATAAGAGATGAAAGAATACTTTTTAAAAAAAATCATAAGAAATGGTCTCAGAACAAGGGACTTCTATTTTTTCCCCATTTTTCTTGTGGCACTGGAGGGCTGAACCAGGGCCTTGTACATACTTTGCAAGTGCTCCTCCACTAGGCTGCACCCCCAGCCCATTTTTTATTTTTTATCTTGAGACTGGGCCTGACTATGTTGTACAGGCTGCCTCAGGCTTCAAATTTGCAATCCTCCAACCCCTACTTCCCCAGTCCTTGGGATTAGAGGTTTGTGACACCACATCTGGCAAGGAACCTTTATTGAAATAACAGAAAACAATGGGTACTAATTGTGGGTAAGTTTGGATGTCTGGTCCCCCAAAATAAGGGAATTATCACCAAATACTTCTAATGTTTTCTGCTGTGTAGAAGTCCGTATGCTGACTATAACAAGAGAAATAAGATGATCTGAAATTAGAGAGAAGTAAAGAATATTTTAAAAGTTGTACCAAAAGTAAGAGCAATTGTAGACTAGAGAAATCCAAAACATCATAAATTCCTTTAGAGGCTTGACAAATTAGATCAGTTGTTAAGAATACGGTAAGCAGGGTTGGATGTGGTTAGTACTTGGATGGAAGACCACCTGGGAACACCAGGTGCTGTAGGCATGGGAGAAGGACCTGGCAACCCACTCCCCCCCCGAAAAAATAATCAGCCATTGAAAACACTACGAATAGCAGAGAAGCACAATAGTGTTTCATCTGTTGTACATAGGATCACTGTGAGTCAGATACCGACTTGATAGCACCTAACAACAACAGCAACAAATTTATATGTTCCAGTCAAGATTAAAGAAACCATACCAACAAGGACTATTATAGATGCAATTCATTACAAGTAAGATTGTTGTTGTTGTTGTTGTTGTTGTTAGGTGCCATGGAGTCAGTATCCAACTCATAACGACCCTCGTAGGGTTTTCAATGGCTGTTTTGGGATTGCCTTGGGAGTGGATTGCCAGGCCCTTCTCCCATTTTCACAGTGCTGGGAATTGAACTCAGGACCTCAGAGACTGCAGCGCAGTGCTCTACCCACTGAGCCAAATCCCAGCCCCCAAGTCAGATTAGCAATTTTAAATTTTCAATAAAATTTAAATTTCAAAGCAGTAGAAGAGATAATGTAATCCATTAGAATCAAGTGTATACTAAGACAAGAAAACTCAGAGGACCAAGGAAGTTATTTACAAATCCAGAAATCAGCAAGGAAAACAATAATAAGACAAAAACAGTAGAGGAAATCTCCAAGAGATTTTTACAGGTGAAGCAGATTACTATTTTCTAATTATATTTTTGCTTCATTCCAACACAATAGCAGCCAATTTCTATTAATTTGCCATTTTTCAACAAAGGAAGTTACAGTACATCTGGTAAAAATGGATGTGAGAAAGTAAACACAGCTTTTAACAAAGGGTTTTTCTGAAAATAGTTCAGTTAAAACATTGAGACATGATCAGCATACTGTATTTATAAAAACATGAACTCATTTTTCTAGGGTACACCATATTCACAGATAGAATCATTTTTATAGAGTCTAGAAAGTAACTCAAGCATACAAAGTTTTATATTTAAAATGAAATTTTCCATTTCTGGAAATGTTACATTCATAATACCATGCAACTTAACTATTTCTGTAAAATGACATCAACTAGACTCTCTTCTTTCAAATTGCTTTTCATTTACTCACTCTGACTTCTTTTCATAGGCCTTGGAAGAGTCTTCAAGTCTCTTCTCTAGCTCCAGGACAGCCTCTTCCTTCTTTAAAAGCATCTGCTGTGTCTGCAAAACTTCTTCTGCTAACGTTTTCAACCTAGAATGAACAATTCCAAAACTATCAATCAATACACCAAATGTGTTCACTTTATACATACCAACAAAACATTCCTACATCCAGAGTTGCAAAATTCAAAACAATAGTCACATGTATTTTAATTTAAGGTAAACCTTCAGTTCTTTGGTTTCATTAGCCATGTTTCAAGTGCTAAACAGAAACAAGTTGCTGGTGGCTCCCTTAATGGATCACACAAAAAAGAATATTTCAATATTCAAAGTAAGTACTCTTGGGTAGTGCTGGTTAACAGTCTTATTCCTTAAAACAGAAAAAGAAATTGAAACAGAAAGTAGGGAAATAAAAGAAGACTAAAATAAATGCATACCTGTCGTGTCTCAGGAGGAGTATGTCATGAAAAGGCCATGCTTTTTGTTTTCAGGCAAACATATGATCGCATTCTAGCTTTTCCAATTTTTAGACAAGACTCTAAGCAAATTCTTAAGCTCATTGAATCTATTTTCTCATTTGCAATTTTAGTACAGTGACATCTGCCTCATAGTATTGTTTTACAAATGAAATGAACTATTATTATAAATAATAAAATGACTAGCACTTGGTAGACACTGAGTAAATGACAATATGATTTGCACATGTTTTCTCATTCAATTTTCCTAACAATCTTATGAGGTTGTTGTGTTAGATGGCATCCATTCAGGTCCAACTCATAGCAACATATGCACAACAGAACAAAACACCACCTAACACTATGCCATGCCCGACACTGTCAGTGCTTCTCTGTTATTCATAGAGTTTTCAATGGCTGATTGTTTCTAGATTGGACTGGAAGGCCCTTCTCTCAAGCCTACAGCAAGCAGTATTCCCAGGTAGTTTCCCATCCAAGGAATAACCAGGCCCTCCCCTGCCTAGCTTCTGAAATCTGATGAGATTAGATGCCAGGGTAGTGTGGCTGCAGACATCTTATGAGACAGATACTATTATACTTACTTTAATGAAAAGAAAATGAGACTCAGAAGCATGCCAGTAAATTGATGGTAAGTTAGTTCTACGTCCACATATTATAATAATAATTTAGAAGTATTTTCTACATTAGATTTAAAGATAATTTAATATGCAAAACTAATATATACTCACAGAACAAATTGTTTATGGTTGCATAAAATGCATTCAGTCCTTAATAGAAATTTTTTTGCCATAAAAAACCACACAAACCTATCATATCTCATTAAAAGATTTATGTTAGCTTTTCAAAATGAAACATGAAGCCCAAAAGATAGAGAAAAAATACAAAACAACTATAAAAATTTAAATGCAGTTGAAGTTAAGAAGATCATAAATTCAGTTTAAAAGCAAAAATCAAACTTAGAGTTTGACTATAATATTTGCAGGGCAAATTATAACCAAAAGCCTTTTACTGCAGAAAAACTTAGAAGATAACCTAACTTAGAAATGAGCAAAAAACACAAAAGGAAGTTCATCAAGAAAACACTCAGGGAGTTACAGGATAAGATGATGGAACAGAAGTATCCTTCACGTTATTCCACAAAGCAAAGGAGAAACCATATTCCAAGGAGAGAAAGAAGAAGAGCTCTGTGACTGAAGAAAAAGGTGAAAGGAAAACTAAATAGAACAAAGAAGCAGAAAGGCAACTGGGAGCAAAGTACAAAGCAATCCACAACTCCAACCCCAGCTCCGCAGCAGGGGGAGGAGAACCCAAAGCCAAAAACACCAAGAAAGCATTCAGGCAACCCTAAGGATAATGGGGGATTGGCAGTCCTAGTCAGAGGAGAAACCCACAATTATTACAAGCCTTAAATGCAGTATGAGGATTTAAGGAGTCTGATAGTGATTCCTTCTGCTAAAAAGCTGTAAAAGAAGAAATCCTTTACATCCTTCAGCATTTCTCAGAGTGCTATAACCAGGAACTATCTTGAAGAGGATACTATTGCTATAGACTAACCTACTCTGGGGATCAGAAAACAGAGAACAATCACAATTCAGGGGCCCTAAGGACACCCTGCTGCAGTGACTGTATGGCAGACTGCCAGGAGCAGTAATCTTGGACTTGGGGAGGTTCTGTCACAAACCTACTGAGGTTTAAGCAGCAATGAGTGCAGGCCATGGAGGGCATGGTGGTCAGGGTTCCTGCCCACTGTAATAAGGAGAGAGAGCGGTCACATGTCTCCTTTTTCACATGTAGCTTAGCACAAATGCTGGGCCTGAGAATGTCAATACCAAGGCAGCAGATTGCTTGGTTCCCATGCCACACCCACCCACCCAGGTAGAAATCAGTGCTCTATTTATTTCCTCCACTCTCCAAGGGACTAGAGAAACACCACAAATGGGATATTTGCCATGCCACCTGGCACACAGACTGAAGGCCTATGGAGTGAGTGTATACCTGCCTGGCCCACATATTGCTGAAAAACAAACATGCTTGGTGCTGGCCCCACTGTGAATATAAAAAGCCAATGGAGTGCTGGGCGCATGGCAGTGCACACCTGTAATCCCAGCCTGTAATCTGTAATCCCAGCAGCTCAGGAGGCGGATGGAGGAAGATCACAAGTTCGAGACCAGAGGCAGTCTGCATAATTTAGTGAGACCCTGTCTCAAAAAGTAAAAAAAAGGGCAGGGGGCGCAGCTCAGTGGTCCAGCATTTGCAGAGCATGCAAGCACGAGGCCCTGGGTTCAACCCCCAGTACCACAAAAAAAATAAATAAATAAAAATAAAAATAAAAATAAAAATAAAGAAAGAAAGAAAGAAAGAAAGAAAGAAAGAAAGAAAAAAGAAAAGCCAATGGAGCGAAGACAGCCCACAGACAACAAATCCTTAACCTGGCCAGCTGGAAATGTGGGGCAGAGCTCATCCTACACGTACCACCAATCTACTAGGAGAGAGTTGAGAGGAATTACAACAGGCCTCAGTTACAATCCACTGACCACTATTCCCTACTAGATTCTCATATTAGAGGACCTGGGAAGAAGCCTGTCCATTCCAGTTACCTGAGCCAAAAGAGTTTTTCACTCTTTTTTATTTTTTCTCATTTTTTTCTTACTTGTAATTTTAGTAGGTTTTTAAAAAGCTCTTTAATTGGATATTTTCTTTCCTTTCTCATCTCTTACCTCTTTATCTTCTTTTTTTCTTTTCTCCTTTATTTTAATTATTAATTTTACTTTTATTAACTTTTAACCTTTTAGTTTAGTCTGTACTATTTTTGCCTCTTTCTATTGTTATGCGTGTAATAGATGCTGTTCTAATTGGTTTTTACGATATTTCTATATCTGGTTTTTCCGTGTTTTTGTTAGTGTGGTTGTTTTTCTCCTCTCTGAGCAGTACTAGAGATAAGGTCCAGCACCTCAAGCAATTTAGGTAAGTGCTTTGCTGCTGAGCTACACTCTCAAGCCATTTGAGAGAAACTGTACCTTATTCCAGTTACAACCTAATCCTGCCCAAACCTTGGCAAATACTTCCACATAAAAACAGAGGACACAAAACTGCTGACAACTAAGCCTCAATAAGTCACAGTTAGATGGGATTCTGCTCTTAGACATTTACAGTTTAGCAACAGCAGAGAGAAATACCACAACCATTGTGGACTTGGTACCTATAGAAGGACTTTAGCATAGGTCACTCCCACATCCTTTCAGAATGCACACTCCTGACAAGACTGGAAAACTAACCACACACAGTTCACCCTATATACTCCACTCTCTACAACATGCCTGCATAAATTATGAGAGGAACCCCACTCCTATGAGACTTACAGAGAAACTGAACCTCTCAGGCTCCAACATAGTACATACAGTGTGAAACCCAATCAGCCAAAGCTGCAGATAAACTACACTCCAAAGTGCATTTGAAATTAAACTCCACACTAGATAACAAACCAACATCTCAGGGCTCATCATAAAGAGAAAGTTGCTCACTAAGAAGACATGCCCTCCATAAAAGTGGAAGAACTATCCATCAAAAAGATGAACAAATCTCAACATAAACACAAGAAATATGAAAAAAAAAAAAAATAAGGCAACATGACTCATCTAAAAGTTCCTAAGTCTCTAGGAATTGAACCCAAATATAATCTAAGTGGATGATATGCCAGACAAAGAATTCAAAAGAGATTGATTTTATAAATGATGGATGAGTTTAAAGAGTATGCAAATAAATAGCTGAATGAATGAAGGGAGACAATACAGGATATGAAAGCAATTCAATAAAGAGATAGAGATTCTGAAAGACAAGTCCTGGAAATGAAAAGCTCAATAAATCTAATTTTTAAAAACTCAGTTGAGACCTTCACCAATAGATTGGATCAAGAGGAAGAAATAATATTTGGGCTTGAAAACAAGGGAGATGAATTATCACATTAAGACAGTAATAAAAAATAAATAAGAATGAATAGAACACACAAGATCTATAGGACAACATTGTTGTTGTTAAGTGCTGTTGAGTTGGGTTTTCAATGGCTAATTGTTTCAGGATTGCCTCAGGAGTGGATTGCCACATCCTTGTCCCACTGTTGTGGTGATGGGGACAGAACCCAGGGCCTCAGAGAATGTAGAGCATCACTCTACCAATTGAGCTAAACCCCAGCACCATGGGACAGCATTAAGAACCAAAACTATGAATAATAAGAACAGAGGAAGGAATATAATTGCAAAGTAATGGAACAGAAAACCTATTCAGTGAAATAAGAAAATTTCCCAAATCTTTGAAAACATGCAATCCAAGTATAGGAAGCATCTAGAACTCCAAATAGTCATGAAAAGAAAAGAATCTCTCGTCAACATATTATAATTGAACTATGAAAAGCATGTAAGGAAGAATATTAAAAGCTGTAAGAGAGAAGCACCAAGTCACCCTTAAAGTCAAACCCATTAGAATAACAGCAGGTTTCCTAAAAGAATTTTCACCAGGGCAGGAGGGCATGAAATGATGCATAGCAAAATCTGAGAGAAAATTAACTGCCAACCTAGATTATTATATCCAGCAGTTATCCTTCAGAATCAAAGGAGAAATAAAGACTTTCTGAGACTTTCCAAGACAAACATAAACTAAGTCCAACACCACTAAAACAGCATTACAAAGTAGGGTATGGTGGACCACTTCTGTAATCCCCACATTCAGAAGGCTGAGGCAGGAAGATTGTAAATTTGAGGCCAGTCTGTGCTACACAGCAATACTGTCTTGAAAAGAAAAAGGAAAAAATATTTACAGAAGATATTTAAAACAATTCTATATCCAGAAGAAGAAGCAAGATAAACATAATCATGGAAGCACAGGGAAAAAAATCTCACTAGAAGAGGAGATAACCAAAATAGAATTAGGAATGAATCAAATATGATTAATTCAGGAAATCATCAAAACTCTAAATAAGAGAGAAAGAAATTAATAAAATTATTCAAAACAGAATAAAAACAATAAGATGACAGGAACTAGTATATACTTTTCAATAATAACCATGAATGTAAGTGGTCCTAATTCTCCAATTAAAACTCATAGCCTGGAAGAAAAATGACCCAAAACTCTAAAGCCTGTAAGAAACTTATCTCACTGGAAAAGACATACACAGGCTGAAATTAGAAAGACAGGAAATGACATTCCAAGAATCTATCTTGGCTTCTCTCCCTTAGAACCTTTTCCTTGTTCTTTTCACTTCCTGACTTATTTTCAACTCTCCACTCTTCACAACCTTTCAATCACTCATTTAAACAATTCTTTATTAAGGACATTTCTTCCCTCAGTCACTCTGCTAAACACTAGAGGTACAACAATAAACAAGTATGCCTTCAGAAAACTTATATATTACTAGAAAGGCTTTAAATTTTTTAAAAAGGCAAGCAACTTAGAAGAATGAAATTACACTGGAGAAGAAAGTATACCACATTTCTTACATACACCCCTCAAAAAAAAAAAAAAAAAACTAAGAAACCTGGAGTGGATTACATGAAGAGGAAATCATTTTAGTAATTATAGTTTGGGCTGGGATTTAGCTCAGTGGGTAGAGCGCTGCACAGCAGTCTCTGAGGCCCCGAGTTCAACTCCCTGCACCGCAAAAGTGGGAGAAGGGCCTGGCAATCTACTCCCAAGGCAATCCTGAAGCACTCAGCCATTGAAAACCCTATGAGGGTCGCTATAAGTTGGATACCAACTCGAGGGCACCTAACAACAACAAGAACAATTATAGTTTACATCCTGACTCCACCCTTTTAACTGGTATTCTCTGTTTTAAAGAATTCCACCTCAAAGAAATTATATAAATACATGCATCAACAAGCACAGCATGTATAGATATTATCCCATATATATTCCTCAACAAGTGCACAAAGTGTAAATACAATGATGTTTATTTGAGGCATGGTCCATAATCATAACAAATAAAGGAAAATGCATTATGGTGCTAATGATCCTTCTAACCTCAATTATCCCTTTCTGAGAACAGGTTTCACTATGTAGCTAAGGCTGACATTGAACTCTATATGTATTATAGGCTGGATTCAAAATCAAGATCCTCCTGCCTCAGCTTCCCAAACACTAGGATTATGGGTATATGTTACTATGCCTGGCCTTGCCCCATAATTTTACAAGCTTCAAGCCAGACAAAACCTGGATCTACCCTTGGCAACAGGAAAAAAACTGGAAATAAACTAAATGTCCATAAGTAAATAGCTAAATTAAATAAATTATGTTGCTTGAATGCAGGAAAACACTGTGCACCATTAAGAACTTGTCATATATAAAGTGCCAGTTTAAGATGGTGGATTAAAGGGAGCCTCTGTATGATGTTTCCCATGTGCCTCTCAGTTTGCCATATCATGGCATGTTGCTGTGATGCTAAAACTTATGCTACCAGTACTATAGAAGAGTCACCCATGGTGGACAGGTTTCAGTTGAGCTTCCAGATTAAGACAGACTAGGGAGAAGGGCATGGCTAATCCACTCCCAAAATTTTTACCCTCTGAAAACCCTATGAATAGCAGAGAAACACTGTCAGTATACTACAGGAAAATGAGCCCCCAAAGATGGAAGGCACTCAAAAGAAAACTAACCTTTTTATTGGAAATACATTTTTTCACCAATATAAATGGTGACTACACACATGGAATTCACCAGGTGCAACATACAGGAACAAAACTGACTATATTTGCAGAAAGAGACCATGGAAAAGATCAATATCAAAAGTGAGAAAAGCCTAGGAGCTGATTGTGGATCAGCCAATCAACTGCTCATATGCAGGCTCATATTGAAACTGAAGAAAATTAGATCAAATGTAAGAGAGCCAAGGTATGATCTTGAGTATATCCCACCTGAGTTCAGAGACAACATCAAGAACAGTTTGATGCATTAGGCACTAAAGATCAAACACCAGACAAGTTGAGGCATGACATCAAAGACATCATTAATGAGGAATGAAAGAGGTTATTAAAAAGACAGGAAAAAAGAAAAGAACAAATGTAGTTAAGAGACTCTGAAACTTGCCCTTTAATGACTAGCAGCTAAAGTAAAAGGAAGACAGGCCAAAGTTAAAGAACTAGACAGAAGATTTCAAAGAGCAGCTCAAGAAGACAAAAATCAAATATTATAATGCATGTGCAAAGATAGAGATCTAGGAAACACAGAAGAATATGTTCTGTTTTTCCCCAACTTAAAGAATTAAAGAAAAAGATTCAACCCTTGACTGGAAATAGTCAAGGATTTTACAGGAAAAATAATAAACAACTCAGGAAACAAAAGAAAATAGAAGGAATACACAGAGGCATTATACCAAAAAGAACTGGTAGATGACCAACCATTTCAAGAGGCTGCATATGATAAGGAACCAGTGGTACTGAGGGACAAAGTGGAAACTGCCTTAAAGGTATTGGCAAAACACAGAGCTCCAGGAATTGATGGAATACCAATTGAGATGTTTCAATAAACAGATGTATCACCATAGGTGTTCACTTGTTTATGCCAAGGGATTTGGAAAACAATAACTGGTCAACTGACTGGAAGAGATCCGTATTTGTGCCTCTTCCCAAGAAAGGGGGTCCAACTGAATGCTGAAACTATCAAATAATATCATTAATAGTAAATACAAGCAAAATTTTGCTTGAAATCATTCAAAAGCAACTGCAGCAATATGTAGACAGGGTACTACCCAAAAATCAAGCAGGTTCCAAAAGATGGTATGGAACCAGGGACATCATTGCTGGTGTCAGATGGATATTAGCCCAAAGCAGAGAATATCAGAAAGATGTCTATCTATGTTTTATTGACTACGCAAAGGCATCTGACTGTGTGGATCACAATAAATTAAGGAAAACATTGCAAAGAATGGGAATACTCAAGCACTTAATTTTACTCATGAGGAATCTGTTCATGGACCAGGAGGCAGTCATTCAAACATAACAAGGGAACACTACCTAGTTCAAAGTCAAGAAAGGTGTGTGTCAGGGCTATATCCTTTCATCATACTTCTTCAATATCTATGCCGAGCAAATAATCCAAGAAGCTGGACTTTATGAAGAACCATGAGGCATCATGATTGGAGGAAGACTCATTAAGAACCTGCATTATATGGATGACATAACTCTACTTGCAGAAGAGAATTTGAAACATTTACTGATAAAAATCAAAGAACACAGCCTTCAATATGAATTATACCTCAACATCAAGAAAACTAAAATCCTTATATCTGGGTTAGTATGCAATTTCATGATAAATAGAGAAAGGATTGAAGTTGTCAAGATTTTGTTTTACTTGGTTCTATAATCAACACCTATGGAAGCAGCAGTCAAGAAATGAAAAGACACATTGAATTGGGGAAAGCTGTGGCAAAAGACCTGTTTAAATTGTTGAAAAGTAAAGGTGTCACACTAAAGATGAAGGTCTGCCTGAGTCATGCCATGATATTTTCAGTCATAAGGTTTTTAAAGCTGGACACTGAATAAGGCAGACAGGAAAAGAATTGATGCTTTTGAATTATGGTGCTGGACAGGAATATCAAATATACCATGGACTGTAAAAAGAACAAACAGATCCTTCTTAGGAGAAGTGAAACCAGAGTGCTGCTTGGAAGCAAGGATGTCTAGGCTGTGCCTTATGTATTTTGGAAATGTCAGGAGGGCCAATCCCTGGAGATATACATCATGTTTGGGAGAGTGGTAGGTCAACGAAAAAAAAGGAAGACCCTCAACTAGATGGGCTGGCATAGTACTTACAACAATGTGCTTAAACATATAAAAAATCATATGCCTGGCACAGAATCAAGGAGTGTTTCATTCCATTGTACATAGTGTCACCATGAGTTAGACCCAACTTGAGGGGTTGTTGCTGTTAGATGCCCTTTAGTCAATATCTGACTCACACCCTACATACCACAGATGAAACACTATTGCCAATGCTTCTCTGCTATTCATAGCATTTTCAATGGTAGATTGTTTTCTTGGAAGTGGGTTGCCAGGTCCTTCTCTCAAGCCTATGGCACCTGGTGTTCCCAGATGGCCTCCCATCCAAGTGCTAACCAGGCCCAACCCTGCTTAGCTTCCAAGATCTGATGGGATTGGACATGACAGTGGGTATGACTGCAGGTACAACCACCATACAATGTGGTAAAACAAAAGAGCTAGAATAGGAAGGGATGGACTCTTTTCCAAAGAAAGAAAGTCTGGAGATGCACAGAAAATACAGAGGATATTTTGAGATGGTCCTTGTTTGCAGAAATTAGCTGAAAGCAATAGGGATTTAGCCAGATGAATTCTCCAGCCATGGTTTCCTGGATAGGGGAAATGGAGTACTCATCCAAGGAGGTTAGCTAGAATCCCTGGCCTTAAGACTGGCAGTCCCACAGGACTAGCCCACTATCTTTAAAGTCCTTAAACTCTTCTAGGGATTTGTTGAGACAGTGGCTCTTCCTCACTGGGGGTTCAAGATTGGAAAAGTGACTATCTTTCCCAAGCTCCATTTCTCAGAGGGCTGTGATCTAGTGCCACCTTGAGAGGGCACCTATTATATGAGCCTGAGCTAACCCAAGGGGGCTGAAAAATAGGAATTATCACCAATAAAGAGCCTGGGAGCAACCTACTAAAACTCCAGCTACACAACTGATGGGACACTGACACCCTGAGAAGTTCACACAGTAAGGCTTGAGAAAGTTGCTTAGAATCAAGCCCCATCCTCCACTGAGAGGAAACTACTCTTATCTCCTGAGGGGAACTGAGCTGTGGTCAGATAAAAAGACTCCATCCTCAACTAATGACCACATAACAGACTCCAACACTAGAGGCTACAGAAAGAAATCCCTCCAGTACTTTTTCTTCTTTTTGTTTTTTCTTCCTTCCTGCTGTGTTGGGGATTAAACCCAGGGCTTTGCATGGAGTAAGTGCTATACCACTGTAAATTACCCCTAACCATTTTTTTATTTTCACATGGAGATAGGATCACATTGAATTGTGCAGGCTGCCTCTGGACTAGGGCTCAACATCCTCTAGTCTCAGCACAGAGAGATGCTGAGATTTCAGGAAAGCTAGCTGGTATCTGGTTCGTTTATTTATATATTTTTCTCCTATTCTTCCCTCCCTTTATTGTTAATTTTCATTTTCTCATTTTTCTTTTTTCTAATGTAATTTTTCTCTGTTTTCTTTTTTCAGTTTTTTAAAATAATTTTTGCATGTGTATCTTTCTTTTTCCATTTACTATACCTTAAAAATCTGAGGCCCACTACTACTTATTGCTCTCCTTATAGCTACCTAATTTTGTTTATGTATCTTTTTATCCTACTTTTTTCTTAATCTTTAGTCCCTTTCCATTCCTCTTCTTAACATTAATATCCTTTCAGCCCAGCAGCGCACACATGTAATCCCAGAAACTCGGGAGGCAGAAGCAGGAGGATAGCAAGTTTGAGAATAGAGGCAGTCTCCGTAATTTAGCAAGACCTTGTCTCAAAAAAAAAAAAAAAAGTAAAAAAAAAAATGCACTGGGAGTGCATCCCAGTGGTACAGCACTTGTAAAGCATGCCAGCGCAAGGCCCTGGGTTCAACCCCAGTACTGGAAAAAAAGAAAAAACCGTCCTTTCTAGATCTTCTTTTTCCTTTCCTTTACTTCACCCTCCAGGCATCCTTCAGTCTCCCCTTTTTCTGCTCCCCCTTTTTGCTTCAGGAAAATACAATTTATAACATCTCTTTAAATACTTTGTAGCTTTGTAGCTTACTCTATATCATTATGGCCATCCTTTGTTCTAGGGGCATTGATGGTGTAGCAGTTAGCTTCAGGTACTTTTAAGTGTATGTCCATATCTCAATGATCAGATATTGTACCTGTTATAGTGGTTTGAAATGGAGAAAAGTTTGAGGTTGTCCAAGATTTTAATTTACTTGGTTCTACAATCACCACCCATGGAAGTAGCAGTCAAGAAATTAAAAGATATATTACATTGGGAAAAGGTGTTGCAAATGAACTCCTTAAAGTGTTGAAAAGTAAAGATGTCACACTGAAAACAAAGGTTTGTCTGACTCATGCCACGGTATTTTCAGTGGTATCATATAGTTATGAAAGCTGGACATTGAGTAAGAGAGGCAGGAGAAGAATTGATACTTTTGAATTATGATGCTGAAGATGAATATTGAATATACCATGGACTGCAAAAAGAACCAACACATCCATCCCAGAAGAAGTGCAACCAGAGAGTGCCTTGAAAGGAAGGATGGCTAGACTATGTCTTACATACTTTGGATATGTTGTTAGGAAGGACCAATTCTTGGAGATAGACATCATGTTTGGGAGAGCGGCGGGTCAATATAAAAAAAATTTAACACCCTCCACTAGATTGACACAGTGACTGCAACAATGGACTTAAACATAAAAAAGACTGTGTTCCTGGCACAACATCAAGGAGTACATTATTTTGTTGTATTTAGGGTTACTGTGAGTCAGGCCCATGTAAATGGCACCTAACAACTACAACATAGTAGTTTGTCGTCCTCTCTAGCAGTGGCACTGGAGATTGTGATCACAAGAGAAAGTTGCTCACTAAGAAGACCCCCAAATAAAACAGGAAGTGATATCTACCCCTACAGACGCACAAATCCCAAATCAGAAACACAAGAAACATGACAAAACAAGGCAATGAATCTTCTCCAAAAGGCTATTAATCTTTTACCACTGAATCCAAAGATACTAAAACAATTGAAATGTGAGACCAAGAATTTAAAATTCTACTTGTAAAAATGATCAATGACCTCAAGAAGGACACAAAAAGCAAATAAAAGATGTAAGGAAATCTAGTGGAGGACCTGGGTCATAAAGTTACCAACGTAGAAGAAAAAGATAGTAAAACAGATGAGTAATTCAGGAGGAAGTGAGATTTTGAAAAAAAGAAAAAAACACAAATGTTGAAAATGAAGAACTCAATAAACCAAATTTAAAAACACTGTGAAAAGCATCATCAGTAGATTAGATGAAACAGAAGATAAAATATCAGGAATGGAAGACAAGAGTGAGGCAATACTACATTCAGGTGTCAACAAAAAGAAAAGAATCAAAGAAGATGGCGAAGATTTTTAAGAACTTTGTGACATGATCAAGAGAATAAACATAAGAATTCATGGGGTAAAAGGAGCTGAGATAAAAACTAAAAGCATAGAAAACTTATTTAGTTAAATTATAGCAGAAAATTTCTCAAATAAGGGGAAAGAAATGGGCATCCAACCACAAAAGGTATTTGGAACACCAAACAGACATGACCAGAAAAGAACATAATAATTTAAATGCTGAGATTTCAGAACAAATAAACAAAAATTAAAAACTGCAAGAGAAAAACACCAACTCACTTACAAAAGAAATACCATCAAAATTACATCAGACCTCTCAGTACAAACCCTAAAATCTAAGAAAGGATGGAATGACATATTTCAACCCCTAAACGTAAATAATTGCCAACCAAGATGATTATATCCAACAAATTTATCATTTAAAATTCATAGAGAAATAAAGACATTCCAAGCAAGCACACAATAACGCATACAGGCCACCAGGCCAGCACTACAGAAGCTACTTAAAGGAATCCTACAAACACAGGAAGAAGAATGACAGTCTCCTCCACAAGAGTACAAGAAATAATAAACTTCATGGGAGGAACAGACAAACTAAAGAGAATGAGGAAAGAATAAGATATGTTTAACTGAGAAAAACAGCAAACCCAAAATATGAATAAGGGAGAAGGAAAAGAACAAATAGTATGTGAACCAACCAGAGAAACAACACATACAGTTACAAAAACCAGCAAACATCCCTTAATAATAATCCTAAATATAAATGATCTTACTTCCAAATAAAAGACATAGATTATTAGACTGGATTAAAAAATAAGATCCAACAATCTGTTGTCTGCAAGAAACATATCTCACTGGCAAGGACAACCAAAGACTGAAAGTGAAGGATGGAAACTGGGATAACAAGCAAGTAGAAGGAAAAAAAAAAAAAAAAAAAAAAAAAAAAAAAAAAAAAAAAGGAGTAGCACCCATCCTCATACCAGACAAGTTAAACTAGTCTAAAGAGACAAAGGACACTATATATTATCAAAAGAAACAAGCAATCTAGAAGGTATAAAAATTGTAAATATATAAGCACCAAATATCAGTATACCCAACTTCATTATAAAAATACTACTAGACATAAAGGGAAATATAGATCCAGATACAATAATAGTGGGTGACTTTAATACCCCATTCTTATCAATAGATAGAATATCCAGACAAAAAAAAATCAACAAAGAAACTTCAAACACCACAATGGATCAAATGGACATAATAGACATATACAGAATATTCCATCCAAAAGCTACAGAACTGACATACTTCTTGGCAGCTCATGGAATTTTCTTTAAAATAGATCACATTTTAGTCCATAAATCAAGTATTAACAAATACAGAAAAACAGAAACAATTTTGTGTATCTTATCAGATCATAATGGAATAGAATGCAAAATCAACAGCAAGAGAAATTACAGAAACTATACAAATACATGGAGATTGAACAATACTTTCTTAAATGATCAATGGGTACTTGAAGAAATCAGAGACAGAGTAAAAAAAATTCTTAGAATCAAATGAAAATGAAAACACAACTACCAGAACTTTTAGGATACAGCAAAGGCATTTCTAAGGTGGAAGTTTATAGTGATAAGTGTCTACATTAAAAAATCAGAGTGGGCTCACACAAATAACTTAATGATGCACCTCAGATACTTAGAAAAAGAAGAACAATCAAAACCCAAAACCAGCAGATACAAGGAAATAATAAAGGTCGGAACAGAAATTAAAGAAATGGAGAACAATAAAAAGAATTGGTTAGACAAAGAGCTAGTTCTCTGAAAATATAAACTAAATCAACAAACCCTTAGCCAAACTAAACAGAAGAGAGAGAAAATTCAAGTTAAGAAAATTAGAATGAAAAAGGGAACATGACAACCAATGAAATCCAGAGAATCATTAGGGAATACTTGAAAAATTATATTCCAAAAACCATGAAAACTTAGATGAGATGGATAAATTTCTAGATACATATGACCTGCCAAAATTAAGTCAAGAGGAAATAAACAACTTAAACAGACCTATAACAAGAAGCGAGACTGAAGCAGTAATAGAATCTTCCAACAAAGAAAAGCACAGGACCAGAAGGATTCACTGCTGAATTCTACAAAATCTTTAAAGAAGAATTAACACCAATGTTCCTTAAATTATTCCAGAAAATACAAAAGGAACACTACCATATTCACTCTATGAAGCCACTACTACCCTGATACAAAAAGCAGATAAGGGTACAAATCAATTTCCCTGATGAACCTAGATGCAAAAATCTTTAATAAAATACTTGGAAACTGATTTCAACAACACATTCAAAAGATCATACAATATGATCAAGTTGGTTTGATTCGAGGGGTGCAAGGCTGATTCAACATATGCAAGACAATAAATGTAATACAGCACATAAGTAGACTCAGAAACAGAAATCACATGATGCAGAAAAGGCCTTTGACAAAGATCAACATCCTTTTATGATAAAAGCCTTGAAGAAACTGGGAATTGAAGAAACATGCCTCAACATAATAAAGGCAATATATAAAAAATCTACAGCCAACATCCCCCCATGTGTCTGTCAACTTGTTGTGTTATGGGGGCTTGCATGTTACTGTGATGCTGAAAGCTATACCCCAGCATTTCAGATACCAGCAGGGCCACACATAGAGGATAGGTTTCAGCTGAGCTTCCAGACTAAGACAGACAAGAAAGAAGGACCTGGCAGCCCACTCCCCAAAAAATAAGCCATTGAAAACCCTATGCATAGCAGAAAAGCACTGTCAAAACAGTGGCAGAAAATGAGCCCCTGAGGCTGGAAAGCCTTTAAGAAATGACTGGGGAAGAGTAACCTCCTCAAACTAGAGTAGACCTTAATGACAGGAATGGAATAAAGTCCCTAAGACTTCCTTTTGCTAATATGGAACAAGTCAAAATGAGAAGAAATACAATGTCTATAACAATGGGCTCAAACATAAAAAGATTATGTGCATGGCACAGTGTTGGATAGTGCTTTGTTCTGTTGTACTTAGCGTTACTATGAGTCAAATCCCACACAACAGCACCTAAGAAAATCAACAATACAGCCAATATCATACTAAATTGTTAAAAACTGAAAGTAGTTTCTTCACATCTTAACCAATACTTATTTTCTGTTTTGTTGATGATAGGCATCACTGTTGTTGTTGTTGTTGTTGTTGTTAGGTGTAATCAAGTGGGATCCAACTCATAGCAACCCTATATACAACAGAGTGAAATACTCCCTGACTCTGCCAGGCACACAATCTTCTTTCTGCTTAAGCCCATTGTTGCAGATACTATGTCAATCCATCTAGTTGAGGGGTTCCTTTCTTTCATTGACCCACCACTCTCCCAAACATGATGTTCTTCTCCAGAGCAATTGATTCCTCCTCGTATATCCAAATACGTAAGACACAGTTTAGCCATCCTTGCTTCCAAGGAGCACTCTGATTACACTTCTAGGATGGATCCGTTGGTTCTTTTGGGAGTCCATGGTATATTCAATATTCATGTCCCGCACCATAATTCAAAAGCATCAACAAAACAAACAACAGCAAATGCTGTGGAGGATGCAGGGAGACCGAAACCCTACTACAGTGCTGGTAAGATGTAGGTTGTTCCAGTAACTTCAGAAAAAAGTATGGAGGTTCCTTGAAAAACTAAAAATAGAACTATCATGTTATTTGGCCCTACTACTCCTGGATATGCATCTGAAGGAATATAAGTCAATATAATTCTGAGATATCTGCTCATCCATGTTTACTACAGTGTTACTCATGATAGCTAAGAAAAGGAATCAACCTAAGTGTCTATCAAAAAATAAGTGGATAAGGAAATTGTGATATATATACACCATGAGTTTTTATTCAGTCATAAAGAAGGACAAAATTATGGCATTTGCTGGAAAATGGACCAAACTACAGGTCATCACTTTAAGTGAAATAAACCTGGCCCAGAAAAATAAATATTGCATATTTTCTCTTATATGTACATATTAGACTTCAATATATATTCAATATTAAAACATACAAGCCATGAAAGTAGAAGGGATCTATGTAGGGAAAGATAATGAACTAAAGAAAAGGGCAATGGGGTAAGAAGAAAGGGTAAAGGGAATGAGGAAAGAAAATATCACATATTTTGCCCTTAAGGCAAAATTGGGATGTATATATAAAAATAGATATACATACACACAAGGCATTCAAACAGAAGAGGAAGTATTGGAGGGCAGGGAGGTGGAGGAGTTGGATATAAGAGGGTAATCAGGGAGATGAACTTGAGCAATCTACAGTGAAATGCATGTATGAAAATGTCATAATGAGACACGTGAAGTTGTACACTAAAAATTACTAAAATAAGATTATTAGAAAAAAATTTCATATAAGTCAAGAAATCAAAAGAGCATGCACAGAATAACTCTCATTTACATAAAAATTTATACACATATATATGCTTATACATAAATTCTGGAAAGATACATAAACTTATTTTATGAATTAACGCTGGAAGGTAGTAATTGGGGGTGTCTATGGAAAGAAGGATGGAGAGTGTTGATTTTCATGTACACTCTTTCATACGATTTTATAGACTTTATCATCTCTATGCATTAGTTAGATTGTTTTCTTGGAAAGCCAGGGCTCAAATCTAAGGTCCTTGCTAGGCAAGCATTCTACCACTGAACTATATCCTCAACCCAACTGGATAGTGTTTAAGAATTTAATTGTATCTAATGATACAAAGCTGGTCATGGTGGTGCATGCTGGTAATCAACAAGCGGCGGAGGATGAAGCAGGAGGATAACAAGTTTGAGGATAGCCTGGGCAACACTTTTTGGCCTATAGCTCTATCATTGTGGCATCCGATCCCTTCAGACTTTGGAAGCTAAGCAGGGTCAGGACTGGTTAGTACTTGGATAGAAGACTGCCTGGGAACACCAGGTGCTGTGGGCTTGGGAGAAGGACCTGGCAACCCACTCCCAAAAAACAATCAGCCATTGAAAACCCTATGAATAGCAGAGAAGTACTAACAATAGTGTTTTGCCTGTTGTATGTAGGGTCACTATGACTTGGACACCGACTTCAACTGCACCTAACAACAAAAATGATGGAGGGGCCAGGGCTTAGCTCAGTTGGTAGAGTACTCCTCCACACTTTCTAAGGACCCAGGTTCAATCCCTAGCACTGCAAAAATGGGAAAATGATGCGTCAGCCCACTCCCAAAGCAATCCTGAAAAAAATCAGCCATTGAAAACTCTATGAGAGTTGCTATGAGTCAGACACAACTGGACGGTAGCTAACAACAACAAAAATACAAAATCGTAAAACACTAATTGTGGATGATAACAAGTTTTCAGAACTTACACAACACTTTTTTACGTCCTCAAACCATCAGCTATCATGATCCAAATTTTACAGCACTCTTAGACACAATTTCTTAAAACTTATAAATGACTTGTCAAACAAATCATCTTATTTTATTTCTTACATTAAATTTCTAATACTATCATTTTAATTGTGACTTTGGGTTAATAAAAACTCAAATGAAATAAAGGTCACAGTTGCCAGAAGTAACTTTTCTGATACTTTTTCTTTATTAATGCCACATAAATTGACAAAATAAGCAATTTCTTGCCATCTCCTCTTTAGATATAAGTGCAGTATCATTGCATTTTATGGATGATTTTCTATACCACGGCACAAATCTTTATGAGCCCTTCTCAAAATTAAATATAAAGTGGTTCCTAATAAATTAAGCAAAGTTATGAGTTTCTGTTAAATACCTCCTAATACTTTACCTAATATACTTCTAATCCAAGAAATCCACCTGTTTCCTCCATGGGACTTCTTTGCTTTTCTCAAACTGGTCTCCTAATATGAGAGCTGTTTTCTAATTCTTTTATATTTTTTCTCTGAATCTTTCAACTTATTTCAAAAATATTCTCTGAACACTGTCTCACGAAATTCTAATATAGATTCAACCAGAGATTAAACTTAAGCTAAAACTATAAGTGAAAATAGGCAAAAACTGATTTGGAAAAACCAAGGTTTGTTTAAGAGATGAGGGAGTATTGCAGTATTTGACACTCCACTGGATACAAATTGACTCACATAGTTGGATGGCTTAAGTTGTGTCATTCTCTACAAACTTTTCTATAAAGATCTAGTAAGTAAATATTTTAGGCTTAGCCTCCAAGAAGCAAAATCAAGGATATTATGTAGGTAGTAATATAAAAAAGGCCTGCAGCTATAGCCCTGTGGCATCCGATCCCATCAGATCTTGGAAGCTAAGCAGGGTCAGGCCTGGTTAATACCTGGATGGGAGACCACCTGGGAAAACAATGAAGTTGTAGGCTTGGGAGAAGGACCTGGCAACCCCCTCCCAAAAATCAATCTGCAATTGAAAACCCTATGAACAGCAGAGAAGCACTGACAATAGTGTTTCCCCTGTTGTACAGAGGGTCCCTATGAGTCGGACACCGACTCGACGGCACCTAACAACAACAACAATATGAAAAAATAAATATTCACAAACATTTTGTTGGAAAATTCAAAGTATAATAATAACTAGGAACAAATTATTGTAATACTAGCCTATGAATAAGTAAAATGAAAATCTTGTGAGAATTATAATTCCCTTCATTGGAGCTCAAAGTTAATTCTTACCAGAACCACTTATCATCAAAAACTCACCAGTTAATGTAGAGGTATAAAGAGATTTTATGTATTTTGTCCTTAGAAATGTTTCCTCGTTCCATCAAATATAAACATTAATTTATAAACACATGATTTTAATTAAGCATATTCACTGCATTGTAGTCATAGTGCCATTGTATAATAAATACAATGCTTTGCCATCTAATTAACAAAATAATCCACAATCGACTATGCCTTAAAAGTGAAGCATTTGAAATCCATTTTCTCTTCCTATCTTATTTTGACATGATAAGCTGATAATTGGGAGCAGGACCTGGCAACCCCCTCCCAAAAATCAATCTGCCATTGAAAACCCTATGAACAGCAGAGAAGCACTGACAATAGCGTTTCCCCTGTTGAACAGAGGGTCGCTATGAGTCGGATACCGACTCAACGGCACCTAACAACAACAACAAGCTGATAATAAATAGTAAATAAAATGCTGCAGCATATTAATATTTGGGGCACCCAAAATAGTGCTCAGTTATAACTGTGTCACTGATACTTGTACTGTGCCAAACAGCAGTAAGAAGTAATGTGAGTAACACATATGATTGCTGTCACAACTGTTTGACTGCTGTTGTAACAGGAAATCACTCACAGAAAACAGGTAAATGAATGAACATGGCTGTCTGCCAATATAACTTTAGGCACTCTGATATTCAAATTTCACGTAATTTTCACAAGTCACAAAATATAATTCTCCTTTGGTTTCAATAATTTAAAATATAAACAGGATTTTTAGCTCATGGACGACACAAAAATAGGCCACAGGATGGATTTGTTTCACTGGCTATCTATACATTGCTAACTCATACGCTAGAAGATCCAACAGAATGACTTTTCCACATGGAGAACTATCATTCTTCAATTATAGATCCTATTTATATTCCATTATAAATACTAAACCAGTTTTAATTATACATTTTTAAGAATGTATTGGGAAATATGAGACCTGAGGTTGGATTTTACTTTAGAAGACAAGACTATGTATTTTACACAATCCTGTGAAATTCAAATATATATCATAATGATTGTTGTGGGTGTTGTTAGGTGCCACCCAATCAGTTTCCAACTCATAGCGACCCTACGTACAACAGGCGAAACTCTATTGTTAGTGCTTCTCTGCTATTCATAGAGTTTTCAGTGGCAGATTGTTTTTTGGGAGTGGGTTGCCAGATCCTTCTCCCAAGCCTACAGCACCTGGTGTTCCCAGGCGGGCCTGACCCTGCTTAGCTTCCAAGATCTGATGGGATTGGACGCCACAGTGCTACAGCTGGAGGCTAACATAATGATAGGTAGTAACATTTTAATAATAAGGAGACTTTATTGGAAATCAGAAAATAAAGTCAACAAAAGAACAAAATAGGATCTTAACTCTTTACCATTTACCTATAATTAAAATTACTCCTTTGACAGATATGTTAATGTTCATATTATTTAAGAACAACTTGCTATCTTTAATTTGCTGAAAACTACTGAAGTGTTGATTCATACCTCCATTTAAGTTTAAGATAAACCACAAATGGATGCTTCAAGTATCAAAAAAAAACCAAAATTCATATAAACAAATATATTTTTCTAATGTTTGAAATAAAACTTGACTTTTTAAAGTTACTGAATAAAATAAAGTTACTGATTCCCAAATTATTCAATACTGATTAGATGAGAAGAAATATTTGCATGTAAAATTTTAATAAGTGGCTGATTAAAAATAATTCCTTATTTATAGTATATCCTTGTATGTACTATACTTTCCCAGCATCTGACACAAAAGTTAGATTCATGAAAGGGACACATAGCACAGGGTTATTGGATGGGGAGAATAGAGGTTATAGGTGATAAAGCAAAGAAAGCAACTTCTAATTCAAGCCTGAAATATAATGGAGACTCAAGGCAAATGTGAGCAAATTACACAGCTCAGATGTCCAATGCTAGAAGTTATCAGAGATTTTGAAATAGTCCTTGGCCACATGGTAAGATACTATGCAAAAAAAAAAAGTTTTGCCATAAACAGGAAATAATCCTACAAATCATAAAGTTTAACTCATATACATATACACAGCTGTATAAGTATAGGTGATAAGATTATGACAAAATGCTTCGTGTTATATACTTAGATAGGTAAGGGCAATAACTTTGTGTAATTTATATCATTCGATTTCCATCAAAAAGTGGTAAAATTATCTGTCCAGTTTCACAAAGAAAATTTGGCAAAGGAGGATAATTTTTGGAAAGAAGGATATACCAATTTACATTTCTACCAATACTTTATAAAAGAATTCATTTCTATACCTTATACCACATTAGATATTATCAAACTACTTAATTTTCATCTATCTAGAAAGTGAAATAGCCTCTTTTTAATTCATATTTCTTTAATTTTCAAGAATGATTTTCAGTCTCTCAAGAGCATTTATTCACATGAGTATTGATCATATGTATTTCTTTTTCTAGGAACTGTTTTTCTATCTCATTGAAATCAGAGTTCCACACAATCAACAACTAAGTTAACAATTTTAATGCTTCAGGCAACAAAAGATGTGAGTTTTAAAACACTACCATTACGGTAAAAAGAAAGCAAATTGTTTTAACTTACAGATGTTAACTTACAGATATCTATATATATATATATATATCCTTTAATGGAATTACCGTAGATTTATCCTACGCTGCCAATAGATATATTGAATATTTCTTTTTTAGAATAAAATTCTTGAAGAAACTTGAATCTTAAACTACACACAGTTCAATGAAATGTAGCTAAAGTTTTGCCTCAGTAACATGTAAGCAATTAAATCTTCTACCACATTATCAATGATTTACTATCTTTCAATTTATTATATTTTTGTCCATTGCTTCATCACCATAATTAAGAAATAGTGATTTATGAGCCTAAGTAATTGTATTTTCATCATATCCTTATAGGAAATGAAATAAATAGGAAATGAAATAAATGAAATAAATTCTACTTTTGTCACAAAATCTCTGATTGTTCCTAAGTTTATAACAGGTAGCTATTTTTATTTTTACAACATCACACTATAGCCTCATTCTATTTGGTATTGATTAAATAAATCATAAATTTCAGTATGGACATCTTGAAGGTATAAACAGATACAATTTTAAATATAAAATAAAATTATGTTAATGAATAAGTTATTTGGGAGAAGGCAGTAACAACAAAAACATCAAGGGTAATTTATCCTGTATTTCTTTACCATGCGGCACATGAATTAATAAATGCACAGGAATTACAAAACTCTACCAACTGCCTTGTGCCATGACTTCAACTCTTATTGTTTACAGTAGGCTTTCTCAATCTTGACATGTTTGACATTATTGCCAGATAATTCTGTGTTGTGGGAGGCTGTCTTGTACATCACATGATGTTTAGTGGTATACCTGGCTAATGTTTCCAGACACTTGTCAAATATCTCCTGGAAGACAAAATTGGCCCTGGATAAGAACTACCAATTTAGAGAAAACTGACATTGTAAATGTCAATGGTCAAAATCAGTAGTCAAAGAGATCCCTATGGAGATCATCAAAACCTTGTGGAACAGCTTTAAGAATCTGAATATGAGCCAGGTGTGGTGGTGTGTGCTGTGAGCCCAGCATTTAGGAAGCAGAAGCAGGATTGTGAGTTCAAGGCCAGCCTGTGTGACATAAATGCATTCATCGCGAGCCTGGGGCTACACAGTGAGACCTTGTCTCAAAAAACAAAAACAACAAAAAAAAAAAAAAAAGAAGAAGAAGAACTCCTACATGGCTACTAGGAAACCCTCTCTAATGCATGGCATCGCCATGCCTCCATTCCTATCATCAGTAGCCAATCCTCCACAATTACCAAGCCTTCATCTTAAACAGGTGCTTTGTAAAAAGTATATATTAGTTCCTTCAATCCTCTCTGGGCTGCTTGAAAGATTCCAAGACCCCTTTCCAAAAACTAATCCTATAAACCTACATTAGCAAATCACCTGTACTACCACAATGTTACTGAAGAATAAAAGGAGATTAATTATATTAGATGAAAACTTTTTACTGAGTCTTTTGAGGTAAAATTTCAACAGATGAAGTGTCATCCCTGAACAAAATCAGGGGACAAGTTAAAAGATTTAACAGTATAGTATCTTTTTTTTTTTTTTTTTTGACATACTAGGGGTTAAACCCAGGGCCTCAGGCGTGCTAGTCAAGTGCTCTACCACTAAGCTGTCCATCCAGCCTCTTTTTTTATTTTTTTGAGACAGTTTCTCACTAGGTTGCATAGGCTGTCTCTGACCTCAAACTTGTGATCCTCCTGCCTGAACGTCCCAAGTAGGTGGGATTATAGGAGTGCATCAGCACACCAGGCAACAGTAAGGGTGGTAGTTATGGTTTTAAAATTTAAAAAAATATATTAATTGCCTTTAACGTTTGAAAAGTACTAAAACACACACTAAAACATCTCAAAACTCCTTCAAAATTTTATGCAACAAAAACAAAGTGAAGAAATGGCTGATTTCATAGTGTATAATAGAAGATATCCTGGCCTCAAGAGAAAAAAACTCAATTAAAAGTAAAATTTTATACTAACTCTTCTGAAATCAGTGACTCTCCAATCTCTCATATTCAATGTCCTCATTTCCAAAAGGACTCTGCCAATAAGCATTGAGGATGAAATGAGACAAAATACATAAATACATTTTGAAAAGAATTAAGCATTATTCCAATATAAGATATCACCAATAATTGGGAAAATCAATGTATCATCACATAAAACTTTTCCAAATGATCAAAATTAGTGATGATAATGAGGAAATTTAATATATTTCTCAAAATATGTCACTCTGAGCAAATTTACTTTTCATTATTTACAAAAAATTGGGGATTTTCTGTGTGACAAAGTACAACTATCACCCAACAAGAACATTAATATTTAAACTGTTCAGATTTTATACTTACATCACTTGTAAATTTTCTGCTGTTAAGTTATTCCATATTATCTCATTTGCCTGAAGGTTTTCATTTTCTTCTAATAAAGAAGTATCAAACTCAATTTCTTGTTCTTTAGCAGCTGTTGTTCTAGTAAAATATGCCAAATAATTCTAATCAATATTACTATAATATCATAATATATCTCAATATACACCAAAGGCAGAATATTCATTATTACTCAAAATTATGATAATAAAGTAAACACAAATAGTATAAAGTAAAGTAAATCATAGTCATCAAAGATCTAGTCATGTACCTTAAGCTTTAGTTTCCTCATTTATGGAATGTAGATATTAACTTGCTTTATCCCTGCCACGATTTTAATAAGTATAAAATAAGATGCATGAGTGGAAAAGTAATTGGTGCCTCAGAAACTTTAATACCCATGTAAATTTATAGTTTTATTATTATAAAAATGTTAAAAAGAAAATATACTTTCATGGGTTAAATATGAACTTAAACAATGATACAGTAACTGACAAATTTTTAAATTATATAAATAGTTCTTAACATCAAATACATCTTTGCAAATTAAAAGTAAATTAATCTGAAATAAACTATGTCGTAACAGGCTCTTAAATATTTCATTTTGTTATATGGCAAAAAATATTTTCATAAATATTTAAAGAGGAACAAAATTGTCATACCTGTGAACATCTATGAAATTATTGTATTCTGTGCTAGGATCTATCTGTTCAACTGACATTTGAATCTCTTTATGGACATTCACAATTTCCTCTGTAACAAGACTGGTTATCTGGCTGTATTCATCAAATATACCTTTTCTGAAAACAAAAATAAAATTTTACAACATTTTAAATTTTATCAGAAATAGAGGGGCAAGAAGGATTCAGAATAATAAATGTAAGAAGTGTTCAGATAGTGATTTTATACACCACCTTATTTCATTCACATGGAGAGTAAAAGATTTTATAAATGTACAGCAATTTACAATTGATAGCTACAATGATCATAAATTATCTAGAATTAGGAATCATAGTTTCAAGTCCATGTTTGGCGTACCTAAAACGTAGGGCTAGTATTTATAACTTTTTGTTTCTTAATATTCTCATAAAAATTTTGGACCCCATAACATAGAACACTGATCAACTCCCATCTCTTCAATGTTCCTTTCCACTATCTATCACTCCTTACATATCCTACCTGTTGGTTCTTCCTTATTCCCAGGGCTTTGTTCATTTTCATAAATAGTACTTAGTTGTCCACAGGGTCACTATGAATCAGACTCAACTTGACGGCAACTAACAATAATTTAGTTCAACTGGTTCCATATCTTGAATGATATCTAAATCTTTACTCCTGACCTAGTGTCAGCAGCAAAAATGTTATCAAAGTCATTACCTTGGTCTAGTAAATGCAAAAGGAAAAAAAACATTCTGTCACCAAGACCAGATCCCTACTTAAAAATGTTATGCTGTAAAAATATACCATTAGTTATTGATGGCTTCAACAGCAAGTGTAGACAGACAAGTTAATCCTGCATATGTCCAAATAAGCATGAAACATGGTTTGTTTTCTTCTAAAATCATTACTTATGAATCAAAATCATTATTCACAGAGCTCCCTTATTATGAAATGTTCTCTCAACTGCATTGCTTTAAGTAGAAAAACAGTGTTGGGGTAAGAATATTAAAAAAAAATTAAATTGGGTCAGGCAATGCTACTTTCAAATAATTGTCTGTTAGACACAGTTTTTAAAAAAGGAGAAGGCAGAGAAGTTGAAATACAGATTTAATCAACAGCCCTAGGTTTAAAATGGTTAGGATACGGAAATCAATAAATGGTTAGATGTGGAAATCATTACTATTCACCCTTAAGACCAATGAGGAGGTGGTGGAAGTCTTTTAACAGTAGATGAATGGATCCTTGTCACATGGGACTCAATTTCAATGGTAACATCATGCTTGGATGTTTAAAATAACTAGATCCAAAATAACGTATTATGAAGTGAAAATAACATGTTGTGAGAAACTATTTTGTCTAAAAAAATTCTATTAATGATAAAGACATTGTTTTTAAAATTCGTGTCAACAATTAGAAAAATAAAGACTCCTGAAATAAGAGTAGGAAAGAAAATATTTCTAGGTCAAAAAATGTAATTTAAATAATTTATGAATTCAATTTTTAAGTAGGCATCTGACTACTTTATCCAAAATGAAAGTTCACATATTCAAGTTGACTAAAACCCCTTTATCTGATCTACTTATTGTGAATATTGCTGCTGTTGTTAGGTGCCATTGAGTCGTGTCCAACTCATAGCAACCCTCGTAGGGTTTCCAATGGCTGATTGTTTTGGAATTGCCTTAGGAGTGGACTGCCATGTCTTGCTCCCATTTTTGTGGTGCTGGGAATCAAACTCAGGACCTCAGAAACTGTACAGCTGTGCTCTACCAACTGAGCTAAATCCCAACCCCACTGTAAATATATGGATCATCTAAAGTTTAGTCTTATAACTATATACCTAGTTATCTCCATACTTTCATATAAAGAGAAGCAAAAATAAATCAAGCAGTGTGACATACCACAATGACAAATTTGAGCTCCTAATTTTGCTCAATAGATGTTAGGAACCTAGAACCCTTATCTGAAATATATGTATTTAAAAGATTAAAGACAAACCAGAGTATAAACAAAATATTTGTATGCAAATGGAAAAATATCACACAAAGATAAGTAGTTTTACTAAACCTGTTTGGGTACCAAGCAGTCTTCACAGAAAATAAGCCATTTGCCAAGGTTAATTCATATCAGGTTTATAGGTCATTGGATGTTAGAAAATATTTTAAATACTTCCCCTTCTATTTAATTATTAAAATAGGTAATGTGTTGTCCAGAACATCCTAGAATGTCTTACCATATAAAAGAACATTTATAATCTAATAAAAATCTCCAGCTTTCTATGGTACCAGGTGTTCCTTGCCTGTGGCAGACTAACTCTAACTTCTGCCTCAGTCATCACATAGCCATTTGTTTGTGTCCCTCAGTGTCTTCTCATCTTATAAACATATCAGTCATTGTTTTAAGGGATTTTAGATTTGTTGTTGCTGTTGTTGTTGTTTTGTTGTTGTCACCTGCCATCCAGTTGTGTCTGACTCATAGTGATCCTATACAGATCCATACACTCTCCAACACTGTGCCATGCCCTGCACTATGTCAGTGCCTCTCTGCTATTCATAGGGTTTTCAATGGCTGATTGTTTCAGGAGTGGATTGCCAGGTCCTTCTCCTTAGCCTGCAGCACCTGGTATTCCCAGGTGGTCTTCCATCCAAGGACTTAACCAGGCTGACCCTGCTTTGCTTCCGAGGTCAGGTGGGATTGAATGCCAGGGTGCTTCAGTGTCTTCTCATCTTACAAAAATATCAGTCATTGGCTTAAGGGATTTGGGATTCATTTCCCCCAAATCCAGGGTTTTCTCATCTTGAGATCTTTATCTCCTAATTATTAAGTCTCAAAGACAGTATTTTCACATAAGGTCACAACTGAGATTCTGAGTGCATATGAATTTGGTTTACAAGCTATGCAACCTGTTATATCCTTTTCATGAAAAGAATGCTGAATTAATCAGAAAACCTAGCTTCAATCCCAGATTTGTCCATCTCTTAGCTTATTATAGTCTAAGGGCAGTACTAATTTGTCTGTCACAGATAGACCCTAAATCTTAAGCATTCTTGTACAGCACAAGTGAGGAAGTGAGCAAACACACATGAAACTGCTTTGCAAACTACAACATATTGTATAATGCATTTTTTTAGAAGTTATCATTTTACCTCTAATAGTTATTTTGGCACTTTTTAACTTAGCCAACATTCAGGCTTCTTCTATCATAACTTGAAAAGACCTAGCAATTATCTTTTTCATATTAATTTTCTGCTATATCTCAATGGACACTAAAACTAAGAGTTCATATGCTAATTTAAGTAATTACAGATGATTAAATAGAGCACAAGAACTTGCCCTTACCTGTCCCAAGTTCCTTCTCTCATAATTCAATATGATTTGTGAACTTTATCTCCTCTGGAGAGATAACCAACCATTTATTTCTTCTTCTCTAACTCTCCATTACTATTCCATTTCCTTTTCATTTTCCCCAAACTTAACTCCTCATGCATAGCAACTTTAACATTGAAGAATTCCCCTACACACAATTTCAATGAAAGAATATTGAATCTAATCATTTGGAAGTGATAAACCAGCTAATAAAGAAGATGAATTCCATCCAAAGGTAGGTTATTATCTTTTTCTCTTGCCCTATACCAATGGATACAGTAAACATTTTTGCATGTGATTTATTGATGAAAGTACATTGTTAGTTCCTGGAAGGCAAGAATTGTGGTCTGCACCTCTTTACATCTCAAAGTATCAAGAACTGTATGTTTATATAGAGTAAAACCTCCATAAACATATGTTGATCTTATTCTCATACAGGAAAAAAAAAAAAAAAAAAAAAAAAAAAAAAAAAAAAAAAAAAAAAAAAAAAAAAAAAAGAACAAGAGGTTAGTAAATAAAACCTTAAAATTTTTTCTTCCCTAAACCTCTCAATTCAAGATTTAAATGTCCAAACCTCTATAAGCAGGTATTCACCTTTTAGCACATCAACTAGTGAATTATTTTTCCCTTTAAATGTCTAGGTTACTAGAAGAAAATAAAAACACGTGATAGAAGGGCAATTCTTGGGGCTGGCTACAAAGTTTAGGAGATAAGCACAAACTAAAGGAAGATCAGAAGTTAAAATTAAGGAAAATGCAAGGCAAAACAAGTCTGAGATACTCACTGGCCTGAGTAATAATGAAGCTCATAAAGCAAAAGCTTAACTAGGGAAGAAAATATGTTGAAATCATTTCTGAAGGAATTTTATGATGAACAGGAAATGTATCTTACAATGCTTTTATCATCTCTTCTTGCATCTTTTGTAGGGAGTCCAGAAGCAGAGGCAGCGTGGTATCATAATACTGACTCTGATGAAGCTGTGCTCCTCTCAATGCCAATACATACTGATTGTGCAACATATGAAGTTTCATTGTAGCTTTGTCATAACGTTCCTTGGCCTTTTCTGTTTCCTTGCCTTAAGAAAACATTAAAAAAAGTTAGCAAAAAGATCAGAAAAGTTTTATCTTTACTATATACAAGCAAGACTGCCACTATTTTATGTCATTTTAAACATTTTATGAATAATCAACAAGTTAATGAGTACATAATATGTGTTCAGTATTATGCCAAGTACCTTTTGCCAGTACTCAGCACAGAGGTTGCTCTGAAGGAGACATGCTGTACCATATGTTTGGTGACTCAAAGGATATATACACACTTAAAAGCACAAATGCATAATCCTTCTCATTTTCAAAGGAGCTTACACCAAATTGAAATAGGGTTCACATGAAACTGTATAACCAAAAAGCCACTGGAAATGATGTTAAATTTTCAGGTTTTTCTGTGTTTGAGATATCAGTAAAGACAAGGGTAACCAGAGGAGGCTTTCTGGACAGAACAGGACTTAAATGATGTGGCATGTACAGAGAGGTATAAGAAGGACAGAATGAACAATAGTTTGTCCCTCATAATAATGAATGTTGCTAATTATAAACTATTAGGAATTCAGTATTTGAAAACAGTTCTGGAGGTAGAGCCTGATAAACTGGAATACTGATATATATGGAAAGAATAAATAATATTATACAGGCACCAGAATAATAACCATATAAATATTCAAATATATAACTTAAATATGAAATAATTCATACTTACTGTGACATATGCTCTGTGATTTTTTTTTAAATTCTGTTCTATTTGAATTTTGAATAATATTCATCAGAAGGCAATAAACTTTTTGCCTCAGTTAACAAAAATCCCTAGAGAAATTTTGACTCATCCTGTATGTACTAGGAAAAAATAATTAATCATTTTGATAATATTAATCATGAATTTTTTTCTTTTTGCAGTACTGGAGAGCCTGAACACCAAGGGCCTCACACATACTAGGCAATGTGCCTACCACAGAGCCACACCCCCAACCCCTTTTTTATTTTGAGACAGGTTCTCACTATGTTTCACAGGCTCCCTCTAGCCTCAAACTCAAGATCCTCCTACCTCAGCCTCCTAGGTGGCTAGGATTACAGACATGCACCACAACACCCAACCTATGAATGGTTTTTAACATTGTGAGGAACATATCCTCCTGCATGACCAGCTACTATAATAATTTTTCACAAAATAATATATATATATACAGCATTTTTATCCGTGAATTTTGGTAGTTAGCATCCTACTTGCAGAAATACATTTCATTAAAAGTCTCCAAGTCAATGCAATTGACACTTCTACTGCCCAGCCCTGAAGTCTTCCTCTAAAAATAACACCCCTGTTTCTCCCTGCTCACACAGTTCAGGAAGAGACTCCTATACGATGCTGATACCCAAGATCCAGGATGTATACGGACCATTTAGGACCCCATCTTTTGGTCAAAAGTGAAGTGACATTAATGCTTGCTGCAAAGTGGAGTTCACTGACTCCTGCAACAGAAGCTGACAGAACAACCCCATTCCTGCCCTTTCTAAGGTGTTTGTGGCTTTTGTCTTTTGTTTTGATGCACCATTTTTCAAGATACTTTGCTTCTGTGTTACTTGAAATTAAATATTAATTCTGACAACAAACAGTCCAAAAGATCGTGTACAACTATCCAGATAAATTAGTTCCAAGTATTGAAGATATTTTCTATAATTTACATATTCATAATAAGAAAATAAATCAAATAGTTACCAAGTAAGAATATTTAAGTATTGTGTTCTAATTTGTTATTTTTATTGGTAGTTCAAAAGGCCTAACTAATGAATTCAAAAATGTTAATACTATGTAAAAATCAAGATTACAAATAAAAAATTTTCAATTCCCTTTACTTAACAAAATTATTGCAAAAAACCACCTAATATAATTCTTGCCAAAGTTATTTGGTTCCTAATATCTCAAATCACTAGCATACTTTTTTAATTTTTAATATCTACATATGAAATTAAAGGTAATGTAAATTACTTGTTGTTGTTGTTGTTGTTAGGTGCCGTCAAGTCGGTATCCGACTCATAGCGACCCTCTGTACAACAGGGGAAACACTATTGTCAGTGCTTCTCTGCTGTTCATAGGGTTTTCAATGGCAGATTGATTTTTGGGAGGGGGTTGCCAGGTCCTTCTCCCAAGCCTACAGCTTCTGGTGTTCCCAGGCAGTCTCCCATCC